>JAUMHE010000048.1:4500599-4530253 GCA_032359235.1 Enteromius mattozi
CAACGCAGATTTATTTTCACAGTCACCTTTGCTCAGATTTACCAAGGGTGCCAATATTAGTGGAGGGCACTGTATATTCATATAATTTATTTTATAATTGAATATGTTTAATATAGAAATATGCTGAAATATGCATGTGTATATTTATATATACAGAAAAATATAAATAGCACACACACATATATTATGTAAACAAAACTTTTATTTTGCATGCGATTAATCGTTTGACGGCACTAGAAAATACATTTTATTACAGCAAACTAAAGGCAATTAATTTACAGATCAGTCATTGCAGGGCATTAATGAGAGGTCAAACACACAGGACTGGCACACTGAGACAGAAAAACACTCCTGTACATATGCATACATGCAGTGCATTTGCTTACACACTCTAATTGATTCTCTATTAACAGTTAAAAATCCCTCAGGGGAACTTCCTTCACAACATAATCAATACCACGCCAAGATCCACAGCCACAGGCTGATTAACCCCCCGCTAATTAGTGACCATCACACACCTCAATTTCTCCCAGCTCCAATCAGAACACCCGGAGGGCCCTGTCAATCAAACACAGGATCTGGAGTCATGGCTTCTACTGTGCTGCTTTTCACATCTAACATTTTTAAATCAGTAATGCATATCTGTTTCATTAAATTTAGTTGAGGTTGTAAAAATTGTGTCTTTATATAAATGTCCTTTCCATGCGAGTAGACTCTAAGGCCTCTGACAGAGTAAGCGAGTCGAGAAAGAGAGAAGGAAATCTGGGTAAAGGTCAACTGGACTTTAAGAGAAGAGTAAGGAATCGTCTGTCATCTTAAACCAGCCTTTTAGATCTAGATGAACCCAGTCAACAACAGCAGCCGGTCAGACAGAAAGCCAATCTGCCATCATTCTCATGCAAACACCCTCCCTGCATCCACTCAATAACACTCTTTCATATTTCACTCAGATGAGAGGAGAGAGAGAAAGAGAGCTGTAAGAAAGACAGACAGTCTTAAAAGAGGAAAACGAGCAAGTCAGAGAGAGAGAGAGAGAAGGGTGCGAGAGATCGAAAATGAGTCTAAAACAGGCGTATCACACGAGCGGTTGGGCCCGATAAGATTCGTACTCTCAGATTGCTGATGGCGATCAGTGTATGGGGGTCAGTTTTTGGCCACTCAAGCATTTCAGATGGGGCCGGGATAAGTGTCCAAATTAGCTTTTAGTGGCCCTGAACAGACAACGGCAGAAACCCAATCTGTGGGAAGCAAGGCCTGAATGCACGACTGTGTCGAATGAACGAGCCCCCTGCGTGTGAAACTTTACATTCCTCCCCATTCACTGACACTGCCTTTAGCGTAGAGAGGGAGAGAGAGACCAAAAGAGAGAGGAGGGGAAAAAAAAAAGGGAAAAAGATTAAGGTACCAGAAAGAGAGGGAGAGGTTACAGAGAAAGGGAAAGAAAGAAAGTGAGAGAAAGAGAGGTAAGAAGATTTGAGCAGATATTTAAGTCTAGGACTGAGCATCTGTCCCACTCACCTGGTATTTTGAAGGCATGTTTATTAACACGAGAATATATGCACTGCATAAACAGTGCAAGTTATGAGTTTTATATGTAAGTTTTAGAACTAGGCCCTCTCGATTAAATTCTGGGTTAGAAAAGTTTGTTTGTATTCAAATTATCTTTAAGTGAAATATCTTTAAAAATACCTTATGGAAAATGCTAAATTTCAAAATAACTCCAATATACCGATTTGCTGGTCAATAAAGTGGCTATTTGCACTAAGTGCAAATGGAAATGGATTCTATTTATGCTAAGTGAAAAAAGCAGCATTTTCTTGCCAATAGATTTATACTAAGAGCCAGATTTATTTATAGCTTTTAGTGTTAAAATAGTACTGTCACGATTTAGTAAAGAAGCACAGTAAAAAATTTAGCCCTGAATAGGCATGGAAACACTTATTTTTGACTCTGACCTTACTGAATATGCATTTGTAGGAGCTTCCCTTTCAGATGCAAAATTTATTGGAGGAAAATAATAAAATGAATCATGCAATGCAAATTACCAATTTTTGTGTTCGTCAAATTACTTGTGCTTGCACTATTATTTAATACTAATATTTAATCTGGCACTGCTTTTGGAAGATTGTGCTGGTCATTATGAAATAATCTGGCTGCGTCTGTGTTCTTTAAGGTGTGCGTTGTTAGTAAATCAATGTTCCCCTCCCATTGGCGCATTTATGGAATTGCAACTTCGCCCTGTTTAGTAAATCTGGCCTTAAATACAAATAGTTCTGGCATGAAACTCTAGATGGCGCTGTAGTTCAATCAGGTCTAACACAATCTGACCTAATGACATCATTATCACATGGCAGAGCTGATTGGTTCGCTGCTGTATCGGTAGCCAATGAGCTCTTTGTTCAACATTCAAATATATGACTAGTGTTTGCAATAGCAATTTGCAGCATGCTTCAGAAACCCTCCACCTTCCCCAGCTCCACCTGTATAGATCTGTTACGAGGTGATTCATGTATGATACAGGGGTTTATGTCATGTATGTTATTTTTGCACCAGATTTTTTGTCTTGTTTCTAGCCAAAATATCTAGAAATTCTTAAATAAGCAAGGATTTTCTAGACAAATAAAAAATATTGTCTTGTTTTTAGAAATGTTTGCAGTGTTTCTGCAATCCTGCATCACCTCACTAATACTTGGTTAGATGGTTAGAGAATTGTAGTTCACAGAGACATTATACTAAAAGATGACGTTACTCTGAGACTTTAAAATAAACCAACATTACATCATTTAAACTAACAAATACATCAACATCCAGCTGTTTGTAAAACTGCATTAAAATGCATGTTGTTTCATGGTGCCATAAGGTAAAGAAAACCAGCCTGGAGAAAATGGCACACGTCCAGTATGAAGAGTATCATTTCACTTTAAACTCTGATACATGACTGGATGTCTGCCCTCAAGTCTGGAATGAAATAAAGACAGAACCACTGCACATGTCTTTCTCCAAAATCCTCTTCCTTGTGCCTTTCTCAAAGCAAACAGGTCTGTGGGCCCATGAGTCAATACCGCTTGAGGAAGATAAGCGACTCGGGCTGCTCTTGGAATGGTTTAGGCAACCAAACTCCTATCTTAACTATTACAAGACATAACTGGTAAAAACCGGTCTCAGGTCAGTAGACAAGGGCAACATATCAGCAACAAGTATATCTCTATTCAAGCAGTCCAACCTTATGCATCCTGGAGGCCTTTCAGCTCACACCTGAGCCTGTTTTACACTCAGCTCCCACAAAAGGCTGTGTTTACTTCCATTACTATCTCTCTTTCTATCTCTCACACACACACACTCTCTATCGCTTTCTCTCTCCTTCTTTCGCGCCTGGGGCCGAGATGGGTGGAGAGATATAGTGAGAAAACACTGAGAAAAAGAAAAGGGCCGCATTTCTTTCACAGAGAGATGGTGGGCTACAGAAACCGATAAAGCAAGAGGGGGCATAGAAAAAGGTGTAAGGAGAAATCCAAAGAACAAAGTCTTGCAACGCCATTCCTGCAACATTAATGGCAAAGCGTGACTTGGCTGGAAATGGTGTTGCAGCTAGAACGGACTCAGTTTCACCATCGTTTTATTACAGAAGACAACAAAACACACTCCCTACCTGTACTGAGAGAGCAAGAAACCCCCGACTGATGAGCCGCAGATGGAAAAAGCCATGGCAACCACCCCGTTCCACACCCCAAGCTCTCTGGCCGTCATGTGGTGGTCCAGCAAGAAGAGAGGAAACATGGTGATGGCCCCCTGTTCACCTGTTCAGAAAATATCAGATTACATCAGCACACACACACATAACGAATGTAAACACTCTTTCAGATAGAGCGAACAAGAAGACCAAGAAAACTGAGCAGATTGTTGAAAATGTGCTGGATTCTTATCACATTGCATCAGACTTTTCTCAAAACTGGTGTTAAACTCCTGATGATACCCACAGATCACAACACAAACTTAGTCAAAACAAAATACTTGTTATCTGAGAAGGGAAAAAAAGTGATAACCTGAGCAGAGGCCACATTTTTTCACACTTAAGTCCTTGCCTTCCAGTCACTTATTTTCTGAGCGTTTGTCACTTAAACCCAGACAAACGTGACAAAAACAAAAGCTGCCAGTGAAAATGCGCAGAGTCCTGCGTCGCTGCACGATAGCGGGTGCACAGAGGCCTCGCTAACCCGCCGCAGTGTATTATTTAACACCATTGTCATTATTTATGGAGTCAGCCTTCAGTTCGACAGCGAGACAGCCCGCTGACTGACAGCTCTGAGACCGCCGTCAAAAAGAAACTGCGCTTCCGGGGTCCCCGGGATGAAACCGGTGAGAAACAAAAACAGAAAATCAAATCAAAAATCAGACGCTTCTGTCGGAGTTCTGCTACGGTCGCTGACAGCGCCACGTGAGCGCTTTGACATCGCTTTCTTTGTGGGGGATTGAGTCTGACAGTAGAACTAAATTCGTAAAGGATGTTGTAAAGTCTGTAATGTGGTGGCAACAACGGGACTCGTTTTTCACATTCAGCGCATCTTTTCTTCATATAAGGCAGCTATGCCACCCAGGTCCAATGCGTTCAAGGAACAAGGATGCTGTTTTATATAAGGATGAACACATAGGAGCCAGTCACATTCACTTTGCAGTTTGTACAAAGAGCATTAAAAATTGCTTTGACTAATGTCAGAATAGTCAGTTACAGCCTAATCCTTGAGAATTCCAGTATAACCATCATTTACTTTAAGACCATAGTAACCATGGGTAGAGACAGAGGCCACTTATCACCACAGTAACAAAGGCTTCTAAACTACGCTTAAGTATTATATTAATAACCCTATTATTTAAATGTTTTTAAATAAATAATATAATAAAAAATAGATATACTCTTATAGAAAAACAGCATATGGACTTCCACTAAAATACCACAATAAATACAATTGAAAACACATGTAAGAACAAATTGTGTACATTGTGTTAACATGGAAGTGTAAATGTATACAAAACACCAAAGATGATGACTGAACAGTTCAGATGCTGCTGATCGTCTCATATGCGCTGCTAGGACATACGCTTCAGCGTTCTGCCTCAGTCTTTTTTTTCTCCTACGTTGCTTCAAACTAATTATTTTTTAAGCAGGGATTGAAAACAAACAACAAGGCTGCTTATTTATGTCTATAAATAATCTCAGAGCAACAATTGTCCATTTCACATGGGATTTCATTAGACATCCACAAAAACACAGTGGAGGAAAGCAGAAAAGGGGAGGCACTGGGAGGAGAAAGGGGGGAGTGAGAGAGAGAGAGAAAAGAGATGCTGTATCAGTTCACCTCAGTTAACAACGATAGATAACGAAATGATAGATGATAGAAGACAAAAATGGACAATAGATTCAGATGAAATTGAACGATTAAGTAATAAACTACAGTAGAATTGTGTGGTAGTGATTGAGAAGTTCACCGGATGCGAGATTTGAAACTCATTTTTAAGTTTCTGCAATTCTTTTAAGAATCACTAACAAAGAGTACTTCAATCTATGAAAATGAAATCAAAATGAATATACCAATCATTTACATGCAATTACAATAAATAAGGAAAAGCAAAAGCAGTAGCTCACCTGATTTATACTGGTTTGGTGTGATGGACAAACTAAAATGCAAGTGATTTACTGAGATCTTCCCTTCCAGTTGATTTTGAGAATCGGTCTGATTCATGAACACATCGAGTTTTGTAAATGGGATAAACTGATTCACTGGAAATATCTCATTCTAAATTTCACTCAAAATATGGCAAATAACACCATTCTCATAAACACCAAAGATCTCGACAAAGAACATTAGCAAATAACAATTTACAATTCAGTCTGCACAATACAGTGAATACATCAAATGGACTACTTTTTAAAAATAATTTTAAAGCTTGACAGCTCCGGTCCTCATTCAGTTCTCAAGTCCAGGATATTCTCCAAATATCCATCTTTTGTGTCCCACAGAAGATAGAAAGCCATACAGCTTTGGAGCAACATGAGGATGCAATTAAATGAAACACCACCTCGACTAAACTTAAAAAGTGTTAGAGATGCTGACTAAAAGCAGCACTACAATTACGATACATCTCAAAGTCCACAGAGTCTTCAGCATGGGAACAGCCTGAGGAACCTGGGCCCCTCCCAATTCATGTAGGTCACTATGCTGTGTGTATCTGCATCTGTGTGTACTTGAGCAGGTCACACAACTCCATTGTAAATGCTCCTCAACCAACGACAAGCCCCATACCAAGTCTCTATGGACCTCTAAGGTTAGAATCCGCAAAGGTCTAGGTTATTCCCTTTACATTCTGGGACACAATGACATAATTGTTCGGATGAAACAAAAGCATGGAGCACTATCACTTGCACCGCTAACTATGTGAATGTGAGCAAAGATACAGTGGTATGGATAGGGAACGGAGACGCATCCTATTCAAAGTGTGATGCACTGTAAGCTCACATATCTAAACAGAATGCGTTTTAATGTTCACACCCGAGTTACACAATGGTCCAGACAATGGCAAAACAATGTAGGTCAACTAAAAGACATCACATACTTTACTCATCTTCTTTCTTGGTATTCTGTGTTTTCCATCACTCACGCGTTTTCTCGTCATACCCGATGCCCCCTGCACCCCACCATCTCTCTCTCTCTCCTTCACTCTCATAGTTGACCATGTGGTGGGTGTTCATTAATTCATCCCCCCTGCAGTCCTCTGCGTTCCCTCTGGAAAATATTGGCCTCCTGCTCGCGTCACCCCTCCATCCCCCCGACATACCCCTCCGTTCCCTGGCCCCTGCTGTGCGGGACAGAGGGAGGGCTGCATCAGGCGATATACATGTGTGTATGAGTGTGTGTTATGTATATATACAGTTGGAGAAGGAGAGTGAAAGACAGAGAGACTGAGCAAAAATGGCTTTCTACTCCCATAGAGAATCCAACTTTAACCCCCACATGAACACTCCCGCCTCCAGCTGGACTCTTCCCAGGGAAGCTCCACGTCTGGCCCAATCCCAGCCCCCTCCATCCCACCACTGTCCCCCTATCACCCTTTATTAACGCTTGGGCTGAGAGAACCTATGTATATAACACATTTTGGTAACAACGTGTGATGCAATAGACATGCATTTCACGCAAACTGTGATTGATTTGTCATCTTAGTAAGACCCATTATTCTACAATCCAAAAAACCTAGTGCTGAGCAATGATTAATCCCAATTAATTGCATCCAAAATAAAAGTGTTTGTGTATATATGTGTGTACTGTGTATATTAATTATGTATTTATAAATTCACACACACATATAGTTTAAGAAAAATATGTTTATATATTAAATATTTATATATAAAATAAATCCTATGAATATAAATATATACATGTAAATATTTTCTAAATATGTGTGTGTGTGTGTATACATACATAATAAATATACACAGCACACATACATATACTTCGGTTACCAAAACTTTTATTTTGGATGCGATTAATTGTTGCCCATCAATAGTTAAACCTGTAGTAAATAACACGGAACTTTAGTTTGTGAATTCCTTTGTAATATTTATGATCACATAATAAATAAAAGTAAAAACAACCATATAAAGGCATGGTAGATTCTAATATTCTATATTCACTATAAAAGTGCGTTAATAGTTTTAAAGTGATTTTAATATTTTGTATTAATATTTATCGATAAACACAGCAAAATCAATATATTTAAAAAAGTACACTCTCCTAAAAGAACTTACTTAAATAAATGTAAATGAGAAACAAAACAGCATAAAATATTTACTAGACTTGTTTCTAGAGAATACATTTAAAATTTTTCTTGAAAGTTTATTCTCTTATCCCACTGGCAAATAGTTTTTTGTTGTTTACGGCTTTAAGCATAAACTGCACAAAGTATTGTTAGATTTATGCACAAAAGTTTGAGATTAAAATAAGAACATTTTATTTTGGCAATGGGAAAAGAAAACTACACTTAATACAGAATATATTCTCTGAAATAAATACTAATATCTTATGCAAATTAGTTTTAAGGAAATAGGTCTTATTTTAAAGATGTTTATATATCTTTACTAAAAAACAAGACACTAATATCGAGTAAGAAAATTATGTTTTGGAGTCTACACTTTTAAGATGTTAGTGCATTAGTAAACTAGTTTGTGTCATCCGAAGTGCTTTTTAATAGTGATTATGATGATGATCGGGGGAGAAACCTTATAAAACAGATTAAGAGGGGGGCTGCCGCTTGTCCAGTCTGCTGAAGCTCATCCGATTACAGTGCCACCTCTCTCTTTTTTCCAGAGACACATAACACACAAAGCTTGGTTTTCTGATTAAATTGTTCTGAACAAAATATTAGTCAAATGAAGCCCAAACTAAATACATTGACATAAGCAGTGCAGTACATATTTCTAAATTCAGTTTTCAATGAAAATCCCACAGACACAAAGAGACTCTAATCCAGACATAATCCCCTTCTGGTGCCAAACACCACATTTGGCTCTTTGAAAGTGATTCATTAGCTGCTATTTATGTATGATTCAGATCTATGCCCTGATTCAGATCATGACATAGAAGTTAGGTTTGTGGTCAAACGCTGGTGCAAAGTTAAATGAAAGATATCAATCTATATCAATATCAGTTCCAGTACAGACATTCTGAACTGAACCGGGTAACCAAACTCTGTATAGTTTCCTTATGTTTGGCTTCGAACTCATTGAGAATAATGTGATAGTAAGCATGCAAAGGCCAAGACTGCCATCTTGTGGACAAACAACACACTACTGCAACTTAGTTTCAAGTTCATGGTCAGTCATGGTCATCAGTGAAAGAATTGGAGGAGGGAAATTTTTATAATTTTCCCATCACCTCACTATTGTGTAGTTAGCTTTGTGAATATAGTCAGTTCAGTACTCAACAATAGGTGTGTTTCAGTCATAGGGTTTGTACATGTATAGTAAGAAATCTAAATCATTTCACAATCTTACCTAGCTTGTAAGTTAGAACGTAGAACATCGTCCATGGTGTCCCTGGCACAGACATGAGCTTCCTCCACACTTTCCAGGGTTGCATCACATCCTTTGACCCTCTCCGTCCTTCTCCCTGTCCCCGCGCTGACTCTCCATCCAACACCGGGGCGCCCCACACAAACAGAGCAACACCGCCGTAAACACAGGCCAGCAGTACAAACATCCAGCCCCAGCCTGCTACATCAATCACAGCCAGGAGCCCCCCTCCAGCAAACACAGAGCCAGCTTTATACCCCACCACCTGCACGGTGTTTCCCAGACCCAGCTCCCCTTGTCCCCTGAGCAGCCGCACGGCCGCTCCATCCGCCGCAATGTCCTGCACTGATGCCAGCACGTTCATAGCGAGCAGGGAGCCAGCTACGCCCATGTACTGAACATCAGGTGAGATGGTAGCGCTCACCAAACAGGTGAGAGCCAGACCAGCCACTGTGCCCACTAACCAGCAGCGTTTGGTGCCAGTCCGGTCCACCAGAGGGGCCCAGAGTACCTTGAGCACCCAGGGGAAATAGAGGACTTTGGTGAGGCTGATGCGGGTGAGGGAGTGGCCGGCACCGCGCAGGTACACTGGGAGCAAAGACGACTGCAAGCCATACGGAATGCCCTGGATGAAGTAAAGGAGACCCAGGAACACCAGTTTGTCGTTCATCATTGAGAAAGGCGGGTTTGGGGAGCCTCAGCTCATAGCTGTACTCTGTAAGCAACACAAGTATAGTGTTTGACATGGATTTGGCAACATAAGTTAACATTATGGTTGAATACTGAATACAGTGAAACTTTAAACTGGCATACTTTCTCAGTTAATTGATTACAGTACATTAAAACAACTACATTGCAAGTTTTCTGAAATGTTATGTTTAAATGTGCAATCAATCTATCTTGTGCATAAATCTGCATACATTTCAAGAACAGAATACAGCCAGGTTTTCAAAAATCCCCCTTTCGTTTTGTTGACATATTAGTTAAAGGTTTTTATAGAGAAACAGGAAATATTGTCAACACCCATAAACAAATTAAAACCTTAAACAAAACTGATTTAGTGTAAAATTTAGTGTATTGAGGTGCCATTAAATGGAATATTTCTGACAAATTCTTTCTCTTGATTCCTGCATGAGAATAAAAAACCTATTTTAAAGACATTGTATTTGAAATCAGTCGCAAACAGATGTGCATGAAATAAAAACTGGGGGAAAAAGTTTAATAATATAAACACATCTATCTTGGATGTTTACTTTCCACTTTGAAAGAAGACATGTTATTGAATCAGAATATACCAAAATCTTTAAATTGTCAAGTGTATAAAAAAATGGTCTTGCCAGTGGTGTCTTACATTAAAAACACAAACTGGCATTGCAAAGAGAGCTGAGGCTCATTCATTCATTCATTGTCTTTCATTCATGACAGCTGGATATAGTCTTATTAGATACGTTTCATATACATTCTGCAAACTGCTAGATACTAAAATAAAAATCTTAGAGAATTCAAGAACGATTTCATTTACAGTTCACAGTTCATTTACATTCTGTCACAACATAGCCTATATTCTACTTGAGAGAGACTTACAGTTAGGATTGAGAAGAACAGAAACTGTGTATACTGAAATGCACAAATAAAACAATTCAAGTACCGCAAATATCTTACTGTATTTACAGGTAAATGTCTCCTTCACCCGCTGTGCTCTATGCAGCATAACCTCTATTTTCCAATCCTCTGTACTTCCGCGGGAGCGCTTGACGTCACGAACTCTTTAAACCAATCAACACGCAGCCCTCGAGAGTCCTCAAAGCCAATAAATCAACAGCGCCACCCGTGTTCATAACATCGGTACTGCAGCGCAGGGCTGGAATGACAGCAAGTCTAGGCCATGGAATAAGTGTTGAAAAAAAAAAACGGATATCACGCCCTTTCTCTAAAGTCTCAGACTTTATCTCTTTTCCTACCACTCCCACGTTCCTGTCAAACACGTTTCTGACATACAATTGAAGCCGTAATTTGTCTTTTGTCATCCTGAATTATTTGTGGTAAATGCTTCTGTACACAGGTAACTTAAGTATATAAACCCGGTTATAGCCATTTTTAAAAATGAGTTTTCAATGGATTTTCTTGATGAACAGAGGCATCTTTATCCAAAAGGAATATAGCTTTTACTTACAAGCCAAAACCAGCGAATGTTCACTTAAAAACCAAGAACTTTACGTTTTAGTAAATAAATAATTGTCTCTTTGTGTTTATGAGAGACTGCATGAGAGTAATGATACTGCAAACATAAAAATGTAAAGATTTTTGAGGACCAACTCAGTTTCCTCAGATTGCCACTTTGCTGAACCTTCTGGAGCACTCTTTAAAGGCACCATGAAAACTTCAGTTTATTTATAAATTAGAGCAAAGTGAACAAAACAAGTCCTTAATTCCAACCAGTAGAACTCTTTTTGTGCCTATGTGATCCCCTTTATATCTATGACCACAGAGTCATTAAACTTCCATATTGTACATTTGTATGTTTGTTTTTCAGAATCAATACTGCTTTAAAAAGATAATAATAATAATAATAATAATAGTAGATACACCATTCATAACACGCCACTTTAGAAGCTTTGCATGAATTTACACAGACATATAGATTTAGTCAAGTTTTTATTTATCAAAAATGTTTCTCATTCTACTACAGTTTGTTTATATGGGGCATTTAATTTGTGTATTGATAACCGGTGGTATGTTGGTAGGTCTTTATCTGTATACATTCATAACTGACACCAATTAATTGCCACACAAGGCTAGCAGGATCGTCTCATAGTCTCCTTTGGTGTCATCCTATAAAACAAACAAAACACAATCTTTAACAAAAGAATCTATACAGTATAAGACTTAATGTTTCTGTATTGAAGAGTGTAATGATGACCATATTTAAAATTTGCTATTTACCTGGATGTCCTTGTAGAGGCTCTTGCCAAACTTACTCTGGTACTCTTGCTTGATTTTGGCCAAGTCAATCTCAGAGCGGCTCACAAGTATTCTGGTCAAGATCTTGCCTTTATAGCCAGAGCCCTGTGAAAACACAAAATCACACATTTAAAACAGCTGCATTATACATTTGAAAAGAATCCATTAGATTAACAGTTACACTTGCCTTCATAGCCTGATTTAGTTTTTCAGCAAAGAAAGCAGGTTTGTTTCCAGAACATTTCACTGTTGGAAAAATGAAAGATAAACATTTTTTTAAAGGCATGCAAAGACCAGCTTCTGTTTGATTGCTCAAAGCTTAAAATAACATTCTTTTCATACTGCAAGAAAGTAATACAAGTCTTAAAGTGTGGTACATCTAAGAGAGCATCTGCAGCAATTCACAGAAAAGTTTGCAGTGAACTAATAGCATGTCATACCATTTCAAAGTACAGCATGTAATGCAATAGGCAGATAAAAAGGTTTCAGTGTCTCACCAACAGAAATCAAGCAGTTCTCAATATCACCCTTCAACTCCAGATCAATGGCTTTTGCGACATCCACCTTACTGTACTTGGAGTACAGCTGAAAAACTAAATATAAATAAATGATTATGACTAAAGTGGATTAGAAGAAAGCTAACTACTTATTTTGAAAATGGAGGGGAAGAAGTCAACCATACCTCTTCTCAGGTGACAAGCATTCCTTGAAGTGAGGATGTCAATGAACACGCCACAGTCTGTGCCTTTTCTTTTCTCTCCGGCCTCATACAAGGCCTACAGGAAGCAGAATCAGAGGTCAAAGAGACATAACATACATAAAATGACCACATACACACAATACACCTTTAATTACCCTGGCATCTTTGTCAGCCAAGTCTTCTTGCACAACCCTGTCTTCGCTTCTGGTAGCCTGTGAATTCAAATAAAATGTTTAACAACGAGCAAAAGCATTTTGTACTAATTCAAGACACAAATCACTCTCGTAGAAAGTTTGATCAGATTTGTGAGATAAGAAGACATTCAAAACACGCCAGCACTGGGAGGGGCAGAATTAAGAAACACTATATGAGCAAAGCCAACCTTGCAGAGAGAAAGCAGGGCATTCCTGAAATCTCCACTTGTCTCAGACTTGATCTCCGCCTCTAGATCCTTCTTATTTTCTATAAATAGAAGTCATGCATTCAGTTTTTATATACACTACATTTGCATACAATAAATCATAAGTGTCCAGTCCTGCTCTTTGGAGGGTCAGTGTCCTGCAGAGTTTAGCTCCAACCCTAATTGAACACACCTAAACCAGCCAAACAAGATGTTCAAGATTGCTAGAATCTTCTAGGCAGGTGTGTTAAAGCATGTTACGGCGAAACTCAGAAGCAAGATTGGACACTCATGCCATAAACATATTTAAAGGATAACTGGATGATAACTAGCATTAATGTTACCTTGTTTGTAAACCTGTTTAATCTCTCGGATCTCTTTATTGGTCCTGGAGGCCAAAATTTCAATAAGTGTATCTTCATCTGTGCCCAAACCCTGAAGAGAAAATGAATTTAAGTTATGTAGCTCGTGTAAAATCTTATGTGTAAGGTCTTTTAAAATATTTACCAGATGTGGAGTAAAAATCTGTATATCTGTATCTACAGTCTGAAAATAATCTTACCTTCATGGCACCTTTGAGCACAAAGGAATCATATTGAGCTGGAGTCATCAACAAGCCAAGAACCACATCTTCCAGCTCTCCTTTAAGAGCAGCTTTCAGGGCTACATCCAGAGGCTGCACAGAAGATAAGTAGTGATAGGTGAGGGAGGATCCAGACAGTAAAAATGTGTTGATATCAGGTCCAGTGAATGTTATACCTTGCTGTTTGCTTGCTGGTAAGCAGCCTTGATTTGCTGGCGCTGGGCATTGCTCCTGTGGACCAGCGTTTCAATGATTGTGACCTCATCCACGCCTGAGAACACGCAGAAACTTCTTTCAACAGAGCAAACAGAAGCAGAATGCAAAGATATAGATGCATTTTATTCATCAACTACCTTTTGCCTTAATAGCCTTGTCCAAAGTGGCTGCATCCGCAGCTGCATTAAACTGAGCAAAAGGCCTCACGGTGCCCTGCCCCTCCTAAAGACACAAGAGACGCTTATTAAAATCCTTTAGAAAATAGCCTACGTATAAATCACAAACGCACTTACAGCAGACCAGTATAAGTGTATTCAATAAAAAAAAAAAAAAGAAGCAAATTTTAGGAAAGAAACACAGAAATACTGAAGCTCTTGCCCTTTAACAGGATGAAAGTGACTAGAATGGGGAGTGGAGTACATTCCTATCGGTGACTCATTCGGTCTGATGCTGCTCAAATTTTCCAGAAAGTTGAATAAACTTACTGTGATGTCTTGTACTGTGTTGTCTTGCATGCCTTGATAGGCAAGCTGTTCAAGAAAACTACTCACAAAGGACATTTTAGCACCTGGAACTCAACAGCTCAACCTACAATACATGTTGAAATATATGAAAATACACACAGCATATCAAAAAAGCAGAATCCTTTTCAGGAATGAATCATCAAGTTTTCTAGCAGCTTTAATGAGTCTTACAGGAAATACATGAATAGAATTGAATGTTAAACTCACAAAACCAGGATGTGATCTTTTTACAGTGTGCAAAGTTTTCCATAACTTCTTAAAGCAATATACTATTGCATAACTTTGTTGCATAACTTTCATTAGTAACTTTTTATTCTCAGTAAACAAAAACAACGCTGTGATAAATATGCAACAACTATATATTTAACCAAAAACCGACAGCACTGTCTGGACTTAGAAACACGTAAGAAGTAAAGAAAATCCCAGCTTCCCACTTACCAAGACAGAATGCACAGCAAGCGAGCAGGAGGAGAGAGTTGAGCTGTTTTTATACTCACAGAACCACACCTAGCAACATCAGCTGAACTGTTGCGCTACAGCAGGGCGTTGACTCCACCAGTCCGCTTTCCTCCTTCCCCTATTAAACACCCGCTTCCACTGTACGCAAAAAGAAAAACAGTGGGCTGCATGTTTTTTTTTTTTTGTTTGTTTGTTTCTTTCTTTTAAAGGTGCAGTATCAGTAATTTATTTCCTGATAGAAAGAAAATAACTAACATAAAGAAATTCATGTTTTAAATCAAATACGTCACGGAAAGATTCATTTCAGTATCGTAATGAAAGCTGTTTTATTTTACATGATTTGATCACATGACTATATTTTAAATTAAAAGTAAAATAAGTTCACACCATACTGATTACAAAAATGTTTAATTTACAAGTCATACTGGACAGAATTAACATCCCATGCACGCTTTAAGTGAACTGTGTAATATCTATGGGTTTAGGCGAACTCACTTCAAATTTGTTGTTATTTTTAGGGAACTCAGGAGGCATAGGCCTATATTGTTTTCAACTGGCATGGCAGCCAGCTTGAATAGAACAACAAACAGCCATTGTCTTAGCTCATGCAACACTTGAACCTGAAATTAGGTGCAGAGAGTCGTCTTCTTCACAAATTCAAGGCATACAATAGAGCAACCTTGTGTAAAACCACCACTTTAAACATTCCTGTGTGCATACATGCATGCAATGAGCAAAGGCTGCAGCTGATTTAGAGTCAGCTGGTTTAAAATAAAATAAAATAAAGCAAGCTTTATCCCAATGCATTGAAGCAAGCAATACAAAATAATAATTTAAAAAGTAAAAAAAGTTTAAAATTAAAAAATAAAAGAATAAAAATTTTTTTTATTACCTTTACTTATAATTTCATTTTTGGGGCCTCCATGTTAAACACATTTGCCTAAATATATTTGTTCCCAGGAGATGCTGTTGCCAAAAGTACACACTGTGAAGACTCTGGCTGCTGGCTACCAGCCGTCAAGCATGCAAGATGCAGGCAGTTTTACGCAATTTTTGCAAGCTATTTATGTGAAGCTTTTTATGGCACTGATTCACACGCACTGTGTTGAGCAATATTTTAAGCATGGTTCAGTGGTTACTGTTTCAGTTTGAACAACTGGTTAATTAAAATAAGTCGTTAGAAAAGGCCATTGAAGAAAAAGAGACAAGCAATGCTTCCAGTTCTACTTCATTCTTCTACACACTCCAACCAAATTATGGAAACGATGAAACAACATGCCTATCTATTCACATTCCTTAGACAAAACATTGACTGGTCTACAAAGATACCACCAATCATTGCAGTTTTTTGTTGAATGCAGAGCTGTTAGGACATGCATTTAGGAACAGGATTGACTGACCTAACACTGTCCAAACAGATCTTGACATGTTTTCTGCCTTTTACATTTTTCCAGTATTTTCTAACACATATACTTGGTCATGTAAGTCTCTAAACTAGCCTTTTTCTTTATTTGACATGAACGTGCATCTAGTATATAGAATTTGTGATGTTCCAACATTTCTGCCTAACATCCACTAGCACAACCAGTTATGTCGATTTACTAGTTGCTCAATGTCATCTCCATATGTAGTCAATTATGATTTTCAACATTTGTGTAACTCAGCTGGGAAAAGTGAAATCAACTGGGTTTATTCCAACAAGTATAACTCACTTGACAGCTTTAATTTATATTGCAAAGGATTTTTTTTTGTACTTCACTGAGTAAGCATATTAAAACCCTGTAATAATTGACAAAAAGATTAGCTATAATTTATTTTATTTTTTTTGCCTTCAATAGGTCTGGTGACTAAAATGTTACAACAACAAAAAATAAATGTTATAAAAAAATGTAAAAATCATGTAAGAGATATGAAGAACTATATGCTTAAATATAACTTGACTTTAATGTAGAATTATTTAATATAAAATGCACACAATTTTACTTTAAAAAGTAAAAAAAGTTTAAAAGTAAAAACCACAAATTACTTGAATGTCATTTATGAAAGAAATGTATATTAAGTTAAACAATGCAATGCATGTATTTATTAATAAAATGTAATATTTTAAAAAAGTTTTCTGTTTAAATTAATAGCCTTTTTTTTTTCTCTTTTTTTTCTGAGCCAAAAATAAATATCCCACATATTTCCCTGATTTACCAAATTTACCAATTTATCAGTTTATGACAAATTAAAAGACTAATATATGTATATTTATTTTATTTATTTATGTTTACAATGCAGGTACATGGAGACCAGGCAGGTCATGAGAATATGATGTCCAATCATATGTTTCTCAATTAATTAAAAAATATGTAATTAACATAACATTATTAAGGCAAGACAGTAATTCACAAACCTGATGGATGAACACACTGCAGGTTTTCCATTAGCGTTGTACTAGAGAGACCTGTCTAGATCAAGTTACAATCTCTATCTCACACATTGGAAACCTGATGACAGTCTGTAGCTTGTGTCGGCCATTCAAGCAAACTAATCCCACCTGAAACCTCATCCACTGAGGTTAATATTTAACAAGCGTTGAGAGTTTGGTTCCTCACAAAAACAAGCATCTTTCCAGTTTTTCTCTATTATGTTTGCCAGCCAGGTCTTCCTGCAACTAACCACAGTCAAGCGCCATCCTGAATCCAGGTAAACCCTCTGATTTTCTGATTCCTTTAATGCTGATTCGTAAAGTCAAAATAGTGATGATTTCACTGATTATGTTAATGTTTATCTGGTTCACCAAACTTTTTTCAGTGTGATTTTTTTTCTCTTCATTATAGCCAGAGGTAGCTTTTGTTTATATAGCAAAAAGAGTGTTCACACCCTCACAGCTTAATCCTGGTTAGCAAAGTGCTTTTTAACATCAAACATACTGGGGGATGATTTTACTGTTTTATTATATATATATATATATATATATATATATATATTCCGATAGATTGGGAATATAGAGATATATGTGAAAAAGCTATTGTTTAAGTAGCATAGCTTATTGAAGTGAGTTTGCGTGTTTGTGTGTGTGAAGGAATCCTGCTGGTGTCATGTACAGCCACGTCTGAGTGTAACCTGCAAACAGTGTTGCAATGTATCATTGTGACGTGTGCTTTGTATCATTTCCAAACAGAACAGAGATACGAACACTCTGGCATCATGTATGTCAATTCCAGAGCAGAAAATGTGTCCATGTCTTTGAACTTTATGGGCAGGAAGTTACGTAACCATACAGTTGCCCCAGCAGCAAAACAACGTAAGTAAATATCACATTCACACAAATGCCTACTCCTTCCGTTCATCTAAGTACATCACTTGAGTTTTGTGTAATCAGACTCTAGTGTTTTATATATATATATATCTGTGGTGCGCTGAAATGAGTCCTTTTTAATCAAATGTAAAGTTATTACACATTTTCTTAGTTAAAATGTAATCAATGTTCTGTTTATTAAAGCCAAGTATGAGTCTCATCATGTTAGCATTTGTTAAGCATTTTACATTTATTCCAAAGGCAGTACAATTTTTTTATTGAGACCTTTGTTCAGCTGTTCCTTTTAATCAGTCATCAAAGCTTGGTAAATACTAGTTGCTTCATGAGAGGATTCAAAACTACACCATAATGGCTATGGCTTTTCTTTCACTGTCTTTAGGTGCCTGGGAGACCACTGACCTTTCTCGATATCAGGATGATCCAGTGGTCTCCACCCGAGTGGTACTTTCTCATCCCGTTGTGTCCTCAGAGGAACTGCCAGGCAGTGTTCCTGATCTGAGAGAAGATGTCCAGTGGCGTAGACCATGTAACATCCATAATACACTTCTAGACCAGGATAAAGATAGAGGTGGGTTGAATGTTCCTGTCACCTCCCAGAATCTAAATATAACCTAAACTCTAAATATTGTCTCTAAACACCTAATAATCTTTATGAAATCTTAACACTACCGTATCTAAAATAACTTGAACTAATTAAAATTTAACCTAATTTTATAAACTTCATTTAAAATATTAAAAAGGCACATTAACCTTTAAAAAATGTTTGATTGATTTACGTTTTTCTTTTTTTGTCTTTTAAGCGAGCACATCTGGAACAAGCGTTTCAACATGATGTTTATGCCACTGAAAATGTTACAAGAAGAAACTGCATAAAAAGAAGTGAAAAAATCTCTGTATTTGAGTACTTAAAGGAACAGTCTACCAGAAAAATTCAATGTCTGTCATCATTTACCCCAAACCTTGCTTTTTTGTGGAGATATTTTGAATAATGCTGGTAACCAAACAGGTTTCATTAGTAGACAAAAACTGCTTCTTACCAGCATTCTTGAAAATAGTTTCCTTTGTGTTTCACAGACAAAAGAAAAAAAAAAACACAGGTTTGGAATGACAGAAGCGTGAGTAGTTGATGACAGAATAAAAATTTTTGGGTGGACAAACCCAAGGTATAAATATGAATGTGTTTGGTCATGTACAGACATGGTTAGGTAGTTCATTGTGGAAAGATTACAATAGTGTTTATTTAATAAATTGCATACAGTAATTACTTTGTGCTCAACTCTCACTTAATTGCATTTTTAATTAAACCTGAAATCTGTTAACATACTTATAATATAAAAAATAAATAAATAATTAAAAACTAAAATAACGTATATGTATTTGTAATGTAAATTATATGTAAAACTGTAAATATATATACAGTATATAATTAATATTTAAAATGAATTATAAAACTGTGTAAAAAAATAAATACATTTCTGTACTTAAATGGTATTGTTTAATTGTATATGTGTGACTATATAAGATGAATACACCTCATTTACCAGTCTAGCTAATTAACCTTGTTACTGTAATCTACTTTTACTGCACCATGTTGTTTGGCATATCAATACTAGACAAAAGACTGTCACTGATCTATGCCCCATGTAGAGGAAGCGTTCACCGAGGCTTTGTAAAACAATCTCCAGACTCCCCAACAGAGCATAAAGAGTTAAATATCACTGTAACTACGTGTTAATATTTGAAGGTGCAGCTAAAAGTGAGGTCTCATGGCTGAGGAAAGGTAGACGCAGATGGAATACGTTCAAGCGCTGGATCGGCTCAGACCGGCACCATTGTCCAAAACGCAGTGGTAAAGGTAGGTCCCGCCAGTGGAGATTGGGCATACTTAAATCCTGATTGAAATGTATTAATTTCCATGCGATTTTAATCACAGCACCCAATGTGTCTTCTGTGAGTGCAAGTGTAAGGCATCCCGAAGATGAGGCTCCAATGGATGTCAAGATGTTTATCCCATATGACTCTGCCAAGCTATGCATAACCCAAGTATGTAGATATCACTCCTTCAAGGACTATTGTGCACTCTGCATTGTTTTCTTGTATTTATGAATAGATTTATCCATCAGACGTAAACTAAGCCAAAGCGTTTTTTGTCAAGAATGCATTATTTTTGCTATCCAAGAGTTTTGGTTTGCTTCTTGCATTAGTCACATGTCCGTCACTCCCTCTGCTGTCCTGGGGCCATGGGGTGGGGATGAGACGCCTCATCTGATGTCATGTGTTGTTGGTTCTTCAAGGCCCATTCATGACCACACATTCTTGAACAACGCAAAACCCAGAATATAGTTCTCAAAAAGACAAATCTCAACAGATTCCAGTACACACCTTGAGTCATTTTTGTTTTGTTTGCCCAATACAGAACTGTTAGCATTAAAGAAGGTACTCATTTAAGAAATTTAGTTTGTGTGATGCAACTATAACAGCGTTTCGCAACTTTTTGACATAGGTACCTTCATTAGTAAGGCTCAAGTACCTCTTTATCAACACTAAACCATAAATGTGTTACTTGAATAATATACCAGACATAATTCAGTAATATAATTAAATATATTAATATGGTTATTATAATTAAGTTTTACAAGTGATATTGTGGGTTTAAAAGACTTACAAAGTGGCTTTTTTCTTCAAGGGTTACTCCACCCCAAAATGAAAATTTCTTCATTAATCATTTACCCCCATGTTGTTTAGTTTGTCTTCGTAACACAATTTAAGATATTTTGGATGAAAAACGGGTGTCTTTGAAGATGAATTTCATACTTTCAGGACCTTGACAGTGTTCATTGCTTGGCATTCAATGGCACAGTCACAAGCCTCCCAGTTTTCATATAAAATATCTTAACTGGTGTACAAACTAAGCTTTTACGGGTTTGGAACAACAAAATGTTCATTTTGGGGTGGAGTAACATTTTAATGGTAAATTATTTCATATTTATCATGAATAAACATAAAAAATAAAAGGACCACTACGTATTTTAGCTGTGTATATGACTGTTACCATATCAACAGATAAGAGATGATATGATCGCAATGAAGAACAGACATCAGAAAATGATTCAAGAACTGGAGGAGAACTTTCTCACAGCATCACAAGAGAATCAGGTGATACGCTTGTTTACTGAACGTTTAGTTAGACGAACAACAACTATATTGTGATTTTATCCGTGCTTAAGTATATTCATTTGTGTAGGAAAAAACAGTTCTAAGAATGAGGACGTATTACCGAAATAAGCTTAACACCCTGAAGAGAATTCTAGAAATTTACCAGGAAAAGGTGGCCAGAAAAAACACATACTGGGAGGAGAAGGTCAAGGTGAGTCACAAGCATCATCAAATTGGTTTTACTTCCTTCATTTCCCAAATTCTCATTGACTTAAAGACAATACATGTAATTACTAATTCAGGGCTAAACCAAAACACATGATAGTGACATGTATAGTGGGCTATAACATTTTTCGTAATTATTACTGTCATCTGGCTCTTTTTACTGTGCAATATTTAATTTACCTGGAACCAGACTCTAGAGGATCTAAATGAAAAACTTGAGGGGCAACACAAACTGCTTCAGGAGAGAAACCAAAAAGATTTGGCCTCGTGGGATGAAGAAAAGGTATCAGATTGTGGTGGTGACACAAACACAATATATACTGTTGTGTATGTATATTATAGAGAGAGAGACTAAAAGCATCAGTGGAAACTTTTACAGAACAAGATGATGGAATTGTTCTCCTCACGACTGGACCTCCTTCACAAACACCAGGCATCAAGTAAGAGTATAGGTTGTTATTGTACGCTGTTTAAAAGAATAAAAACACAAATGATGAGATGTGATTGAAACCTCAGAGTAGGTGATGGTATTTGAGTCTCTGTCTGTTTAACAGCACTGCAGGAGCTGCATTTGGCCAGAGAAGAGATGGGGAAGGTCCAGGAGGTGCTTGAGACCATTCAGGAGAAAAAAGAACCAGAAAATACATCTGAAGAAAAGGTAAGAAAATCAATTAAAAAATCACTTCCAAGTTGTAGTATTTACCAAGCATCGATTTTTACTGATGTGAGGCAATGTGAGACTGAGCTCTGCTGTGCCAACAGGACAGCAGTGATCCAGATGTACCACTAGACGGAGCTCAAGCTCGGCTGGAGACTTTGAAGGATAAGCTTTTGAAGAGGGAGCAAGAGATCTCAATCCTCATGGAAGGACAAGAACAATCATCATATGCTCGGCTTCTCAGTGCTGTCATACAACAGGTTTATTGAGTAAAAATAAGTCTGAAAACATTACTTAAAGGCACTTCTTTTTTTGTTCTACAACATGAATTGCACACACATAGCTTGAACATGAGTTGACAGTCATATTTCAAAAATGAAACATGAATTGCTAACAAAATATTACTTTTAGCTTTGAAATATGGCCTTCAAATTTATAATGACTGGACAAAACAGTTTTCTTGTATTGTTTATTCCAGGCTCATCATGTTTACGCTGAGCTGACAGAGGCTAAACAGCAGTTTGACCAAATGGCAGAAGAAAACCAAAAAATTCTGGCGGAGATTAAAGAAACTCTTGACCAAACTGTGGAAGAGTCCAGCCAGAAGAGCCACAAGGAACAAGAGGAGGCGCAGCAGAAAATGTGGGAGCATGGCACAGTTTCTAAAGAGTCAGAGTATCATTTAAAGATTTACCCCCAAATTTTAATTAGCAGTGTTTTACTCAACCTCAAGCTATCATATGTTGTTAAAATCTAACAAACGTGCTAACTTAATTCTTTTTGTTGACTTTACTTAAAGTGTTATTGTTTGCTTACCTTACTGATGTAGATCTATTAAATCTTACTATTTGTGCTAAAAGTCCTAGTTGCTCAAGGGGTACGTGATTTGTTTGTGTGCTGTGTATATGACTTTCTTCTTTCAGGCGAATCCAATCAATCTAATCAGAGTTATATTAAAAATTGTCCTGGCTCTTCAATGCTCTATCATTGTAGTGGTTGGTGTTTCCCTTTAACAGTCCAAAACATGTTAAATAAAGTATGCGCAAATGTAATTAGTAAAAAAGTGGCTCACACGGCCCCTGGGGGGCGAATAAAGGCCTCCCGCAGTGAATCTAAGCGTTTTTGAAAGATATATATTCATATTTACAACTTAATAAACACTTTTCTCTCACTTCTGCTGACTTATTGTCACTCATCCTGCAAAGCTGACATCTTACGTAATTTATCGGAACTGCGTGATAGAAAAGTGTTTATTACGTTTGAAATATTCATATTTATCTTGCAAAACTGCATGTGTTCGCTACAGGAGGCCTTTATTCACCCCCTCAGGAGCCATGTGAGGTGCGTACTTTGCGGTTATTTTATTTATTTTGGACTGTTAAAGGGAAACACCCACTCACTACAACGATAGACCTTAGAAGTGCCAGGACAGTTTTTAATATAACTCTGATTGTATTCGTCTGAAAGAAGAAAGTCATATACACCTAGGATGGCTTGAGAGTGAGTAAAACACATGCTAATATTTATTTTTGGGTGAACTAACCCTTTAAATCTATCAAACTTTGAACATAAGCATCTGCTAACTGAATCGCATATGATATCTCAGGGCAGAGCCACAGACAGGGGGCGGTTCACAGGCCAGATTACTCCATCATGAGGTCATGCAGGTGGCTTTGGAGTGCATCAGAGCAGGGGCTACACCCACTGTGATTGGTAAATATGATGAATTGATAACTGTGTAAATTAATAGTCTCTCTATGGATGTGTGTATATAGTGATGTCTTTCTGTGTTATTCTTAGAGACTGACACGACTGAGGCATTGACAGTTGAGCTGGATGAAAGAGTCAGAGTACGGCACACACACTTTTATTCTGCACTCATTCTCACTCCATACTGATGATTATTTTCTCTTTTTAGAAATTTGAGGAGGATTTCCAAAAGAATGGATTCTTAAATTCTGAAACTGATAAAAGTGTGGGGCAGCAACTGTTGTTACTGCAAGCTGAGGTGATGGCAGCCAAGAAAAGCATGTCTTTCAGTGTGTAATCTAAGCTATTAATAGCCTGTGTAAAATGTCATAGCGATTGAATTGCATGGAATCATTTTTTCTTGTTTTGCCATTTATGGCCTTATATTCCTTGTCTGTCTGTCTAGTTGAAGCAAATCAAAGATGAAAACAAGAAGATTATTGAAAACTACACAACTGAAAGAACCTTGAGGAAAAAGTACTACAACATGGTGGAGAACATGAAAGGCATAGTACATTTCACTCATAAAGTTTGACTGAAGACATAAAAATGTTTCTTAAGTAGGAAATGTTGCCAGATACAACATGAACTGAAAAATCCCTTTTGTGGGTATGCACTTTATTCTGCAGCATTGGGCCAAATATCTCCAAGACCCTTGACTGCTTTCCCAGACATTTTTTTTTTCTTATAGTTGTATTCAAATATGAATGCCAAAAAAAAGAAGAAGATTATTCTTGATATGCACACTAACATTCAAAATTTGGGTCGATAGAGATTTTGAATGGTTTGCTAAAAGTCTCTCATGCTCACCAGGGCTTAATTTATTTTGATGAAAAATATAGAGAAAACAGTTGTGCAGTTAATTATTTTATATTTTATAAAATATGAAAAAAAATGTATTCCTGAGATGATAAAGTTGAATTTTTAGCAACCATTAGTCCAGCTTTCAGTGTCACATGATTTGATGCTTTAATTATAACGAGTGTACTTTTTATTTTGTGGACATAATTACACATATCTTTCAAGATTCTTTGATTAATAGAAAGTTCAAAAGAACAAGATATGAAACAAAAATATGTTTTTACATAAATGCCTTTCCTGTTACTGTAATAAAATGCATTCTTTACTAGCAGTAAGTTCTATTAAAGAACACTAAAAATTGGATTTTGTGATGGTGTAGAATAAATAATAAATATTAAGCTTATGATTCTGCACTAAGCTTAATATTCAGTAATCAAAAATGCTATGTTTGACTTTATTGTTGGTCTTGTACAGGTAAAATCAGAGTATTCTGTCGAATAAGGCCATTGAGTAGTGCAGAGCAGGCAAAAAGAGGTCACACTATCATTGCTTGTCTTGATGACTACTCTGTGATCCTGGAGACCCCTCGAGGACCTCGTGAGTTTCAGTTTGACAAGATCTTCAACCCAGAGTGCACACAGGACGAGGTCTTCATGGAGTCCAGTGGGTGAGTTTGATACCCAGACATTTCCATTCATTTTGAAGGAAAATGAACCGTATACTAAACGTGGATATATAATCATTTACTCTATCTCACGTTGTTCCAAACCTGAATGGCTTTCTTCTTCTGTGGAACACAAAAAAGTTAATTTGTGAACAATATCCTGAGCACTTTATTCAATATATTGAAAGTCAACGAGGACTGGGGCTGTCAGGTGCCAAAATTACAAAAAACTGTATAAAAGTATAATATTGACAGAACAAATGACCTCATATGGTTTGAAATGACATGAGAGCGAATAAATGATAACAAAATGTAACTTTTTCTTTAAAATATACAGAATTTGGGCAGATTTCCCCAAGTTGCTAAAATACACATTTTTCCTAGGCTAATCCAGTGTGCGATCGATGGATTTAACGTATGCATTTTTGCGTATGGCCACACGGGTTCAGGGAAAACCTTCACAATGGTTGGAGACAGAGATCGCAGGAACCCAGGAATCATTCCAAGAACATTCACCAAGATCTTTGAGATCATCCAGGATAATGAGTCTAAATTTGAGTTTAAGGTACACTAAGCATGTGTTTCTTGAGCTGTGCTGATGTACAAAAGTCATTAAACTTCTTTCTTTTGCCCGTCCTCAGGTTTCAGCCTACATGCTGGAGCTGTACAACGACCGCCTACAGGATCTCTTTGTGAGCCCCGCTGAAGCTTTCGGCAAGCAAATCAAAATTAAGAGGGACAAAAAGGGGCTTGTGTTCGCCCAGGGAGCGGAGACAAAAGAGGCCACCAGCGCTGGCGAACTCTTTGCATTATTTGAGCAGGGCTGTGCAAACCGCCACATTGCAGCCACAAGTACGTGCTTAATGAAACTTTAAAAAACTCTGGCTAAATGGTTTGGATTAATTGCTTTAGTTACACTCAGTATGAATGAATAGTAAGAACATGATGACCCCGCACTGAAGCCAACTTTATAACAAAGAAGGAGGCTCTTGAGGTTAACTGTATAATGTGTCTGAGAACAGGCCTGAAAGAGTGATTTAGGGTTATTATATATAAGAGAGAAACGTATGTCTGACTCGAACATAGCAGAATATTTTTTTATATAGATTTTTATTAAATTTCTTTGTAGAGATGAATGTAGAGAGCTCCCGTTCTCACCTGATCATTGGCATCATGATTGAGAGCCGGAATCTGACCAATGGGAGCGTGAGTTTCGGGAAGCTCAGTCTGGTGGACCTGGCTGGAAGTGAACGAGCAGCAAAAACTGGTGCCAAAGATGACCAGCTGAAGGTTGTTTGAACAAATAAAATATAAAAGCTGATTTAAAAAGTGCTCCCAGAAAGTATTTGGATACTTATATGGATAAAGATTCTAAAAATGTTCAATTAGAAAGTGTCCAAATACTTCTTGACTGTAGTTTTATTTCAAATGTTTACTTTGTAAAGTCTTACTGCTATTTTATTAGCATTCTTATTTTGCTGAGGCAAAGACATTTTCTTAATTATTCTTTTTTTATTCACCCCCAACTTTTGTCTTGGATTTTTTCTAACGCCCCTCACAACAATTAGTTTGTCCCACATTTTGTGTTTGTTTTTCCCCAGGAGGCAAACTCTATTAACAAATCTCTGAGTGCCCTTGGAGATGTAATTTCAGCTCTGTCAATGGAGCAGCCTCATGTGCCCTATCGTAACAACAAGCTGACCCAGCTCATGCAGGACTCACTGGGCGGCAATGCCAAGACCCTCATGTTCCTCAACATCTCTCCCTCTGACTGCAACCTAGACGAAACTCTCACCTCACTCATGTGAGAACTTAAGAAGTTAATGACAGCATGAGCCTGCTTTATGGTTTCACAGACAAGGCTTAGGCCTAGTCCCAGACTAAATGTAAATCCGAGATGTAACTCACACTGACTGATCTTAAAAGATGTCAGTTCCTTTGTTTTGTCACCAGTAATGCTTTTTCTAAGGCATGTTTATAAAAATGACTTGAACTATGACCTAATCCTGACTTAGGCAAAGCCCTGTCCAAGAAATCGAGCCATAATCATTAAACTGCACTGACATCAGATGAAAACAAAAAAGTAGAGCAACATTTTTCAATACTGACAATGTTATTGAACTAAACTTAACTGAATAATGATGCTATTGAATTCAGTAGAGTTAAACTGAACTTGTTTCATATATAACTGATGAGCCTTGCAACATTTAGTTGCTGAATTATATAACATCTATATTTTATAAATAGCTATATAAATAAATGTGATTTGACATTTTAGTAAAAGTAAAAATATTCCCTTTCTGCTTAAGAAAATTAAGTTGTTTTTTAGACTTGTGAACTTCACTTCATATTACTTTAAACCTAAAGTTAGCAGAAGTCTAAATATTAAAGAAATCAGTTACACAAGTTAATACTCAACTTTTATTTTTACCACATAAACATTTTTGGAGCATAAAGGCTATTTAATACATTTTAATTTTTATGTCTTACAGCTATGCAACTCGAGTGAAAGCCATCACCAACAATGCTCAGAGGAACGTAGAGAGCAAGGAAATCGCTCAGCTGAAAGAGGTGTGCACATGATCAAAATCATGCCTTTTTAATTTAATTTAATTTTTAAATCTTACTTACATTATCTTTTTACTTCACAGGTGATTTTAAAATTGAAATCAGGTCAGCCTGTGGAAGATGACGTGTAAACTTCTGGACTGGACATACTGCTGTTTTGAATTAGGACCATTTTCACATATGCATGTTATACCTTTTTTTTTTTACCATATCTCATAACATTTGAACATGACATTTAATAATTAAAATAAAATAAAAAAAAGTTCTCACCAAGCCTGCATTAATTTTATCATAATACAGTAAAAACAGTAATATTGTGAAATATTACAATTTAAAAGAACTGTTTGCTATTTTAATATTTTTAAAATGTAATTTATTTGTAATATGAATTTTCAGCATCATTACATCAGTGTCACAAGATCTTTCAGAAATCATTCAAATTGCTGATTTGCTGCTCTAGAAATATTCCAAGGTAAAAAAAAAAGTTACATTTTATTTGAAGTACAGTTTTTTCTAACAATGTACAAAAATCTTTACTGTCCCTTTTGATAAATGTAATGCATTATACATTTCTTTAAACCCCCAAACTTTAGAATGTTACTTCATCAATACCAGCTTATGTATTATTGTAAGAAACAAAAAGATCCGAAACAGTCAGCTCTCTACACACACTTAAAAAATTAAACAAGTGAAAAATAATGTTACAAATAGGATTGTTAACAGAGTTCAGTAATATAATAGAGACTTGACAACTTCACAGTAAATATAATTTGAGATTTTATAGTAAATTGATAATATTAAAATTAATTACATGATATTATTTATTAAAAATATTTGTTCATTAATGCAAAAAAATAACATCTTTCATACTTAAAATATCTGTGCTAAAAGTAACTTTGAAGCTTAGCCATCATGTATTATCACAAATAATGCAGGGACATGCTTTAGAGTACACAACAAATATTCAAGTAACTGAATAGACCACATGACAAATGAAGACTGTAGTGGTTAATTAGCTTAGCATGCCCAACATTAAGCTTAGTTCTGTGATTTTAGAAATCACTCTGAGGTGCATAGTATATAAGGTCCATTTGGTGTCCATATAATATCTGAAATATAATAGCTTAGTTACGAGTTGAGATTTTTATTCGGAAGGGCCTGGGCTTCATGGTGAGGGCAAATGTAGAGCTCAGGTCAAGCTCCTGCCCTGGAACATTTTCTATGCGCAGCTGATGCAGCAGGGTGGTTAAGAACAAAAACATCTCCAGACGGGCAAAGCTGTCACCCAGGCAGCGGCGTATTCCAATGCCAAATATCATTACCTTCTCAGTCAGGTTTTTATTTAGACGGCCAGACCGGGTGAGGAAACGTTCGGGTCGGAAAGCTTCAGCATCACCCCAAATATCCCTTTTTAGTAAATAAAGACAAAAAATATTTGTGTTTGTGTGTGTGTGTATATATATATTAGTGCTGTCAATCGATTAAAAAAAATTAACTAATTAATCGCATATTTTTCTGAAATTAATCGCGATTAATTCCAACTAACAATAACATTTTTAAATATACTTTTATATTGCAATAATTTCACATTCAAACATTAAATTAATGTACAAACAACATAAAGA
>JAUMHE010000048.1:4541748-4555331 GCA_032359235.1 Enteromius mattozi
AAAAATCCAAAATAAAAAAAATTATATTTTATATATATTATAAATATATATATATATATATATTATTATTATTATTTTTTTTTTCAGTCTGAAAAATGATCAAAAATCTGTGGAAAAGAACATAAGTAGTTTACTTTTGAGTGAACTAACCCTTTCAGAAATAGTATGGAGACAAGGTTATTAGAGCTAACTAAAAGTAAATTTATGCTACTAAAAAAAGAAAAATTTTAAAATAAATTAAATGAAATATCTATTAAACATTTATCATTTTCATTTAGTTCAAATAACTAAAAAAATCTATATAGACCTGTTAATATTTATATGTTGACCAAAAAACCCTTAAATTAAATTTAATGAAAATACAAAAAATGAAAATAAGAAATAAGTAAAAAGATAAAGTAGTATCTCAATGAACACTAATGTATAGAAAAAAAACCTTGTTTTTCAAAATGCCCAAAGCACCTGATTATGACCTGGAGTGGACCATATCAACATCTGTTTAGTGTTTGTGTATGACCGTATGACCTTGTGGCACCTTGTACATGGGATCTCTAAAGAGAATTACACCCAAACATGCATGAAAAGACTGCCCTCAAGAAACATCAGCATGCATAAAACAGCGTCAAGCTCATGAAAGTGTAACACACCTCTCACCTAGAAGAAGTCACCTAACTAGAAGCTTTGCCAACTGAGTGTCCCCTTGTGGCATAGTTTGTTTCCCTTCAGCTCTCAGGGCCCATGTTACTGATGCTTTCTTGGGCAGTGTGTCAGTCTAGCTAACTTTTGAGGGCACTTGTCCAAACTCTCAACTGTCACCCACACTGGTCAATTCCACTGGGCAGTCTGAGGTAAAGGTTCAGACAGAGGCCACTAGGTAATGAATTCACTGGCGTAGACACTGAGTCAAGCGTTTTATCGCAAAGTACAATCGAGCGCGTTTCAAATGATGCTGATTCTTTTTGTCGTCTTTCAAAAGCACCTAATACATGACTTTCATGCTTCCTAAAACATTTTTGGTAAAGCCAGTAAGAATGTGAAGCCAAAAAGAGCTCCTTTAAACATCAGCTTAAAGTGCATTGAAGATGCATTAAAAAGAAGAACCGCAACTTGCAGGCTTTAATGAAGCACATAAACAAACAAGAAACTCATGCTAAATAAATGAACTTTAGTTGAGCCAACAAGATCACAGCACAAACAATGAGAAGGAAATCCGTTTTACTTCAGGCACTTGAGTCTCCTCTTCATGCGCCAGGGTTTGTTACGAAGCGTTGCTATCAGCTTTTTCTTCTCCTCGACTTCCTCTTTTAGTCGGGCCATCTCTCCCTCAGACATAGACTCGTCTTCTGAATTGTCATCAGAGGATGAATTGCTACAGAACAAACCCCAGAGTCAGCAGTCAGTCTTTAAAGTCCAGTTCAACAGTATATTCCAAAAGCACAGTGTTGTTTTGGTGGATAAAATGAGTTCAAGTCAAGAGTTCAAGTGGCAGAATGGCCATGAAAAGCACTTCCAGATCATCAGTTGGAAGGCAAAAGATAAAAAAAAAAAAAAAAATTGAAAATTGAAAATGTCTAGCTAAAACAAAAAACGGCTGATGTCAACAATACTGCACTACATTGGTTACTAAACGAAATTCAAATACACTTTGATTAAATGATTAAAATGATAAATTCATCAGATATACATCTGAAAAATTTACTGAATACTTTAATATTCAAATCACAACCACCACAAAATTAGGATTACAATACTTTTTCGGATGTTTAGAGGTTTTAGTTCCATGGCTGATTTTTACTGCTTCATAATCACACACGCAATCATTATGTAATAAGAATAACTGAGAACATTTAAAAGGATTTTATGGCAATAAATGCATATGGCTATGTTTCAATTCAAACTGGAGGCAATGAGGAGTGTTGAGTCTGTGGTGTGTATGGAGGCTAGAGAATACTACACCTGCTGTTTTTGCCTTTGTTCTTTTTATCATCCTGTTTATCTTTCCCTCCTTTTCCTGCTGCTTTGCCATTCCCCTTCTTCTCCTTGTTATTCTCCTCCTCTTTCTCTTTCTTATTCGCTCCTTTTTTCCCTCCTCTTCTTTTATTCCCCTTCTCCTCTTCGCTCTCTTCTTCTGAGTCATCTTTCACGGCAGCCTTCTTCTTTATACCTGCTGCTTTCTTTCTTCTTCCTCTCTGTTCTTTCTCACTCTCCTCCTCACTTTCTTCCTTCTTCTTTCGGCCTTTTCTCTTACGCGGCGCCTCCTCCTCTTCCTCACTCTCATCTACGCTATCTGTTGGCTTGGCTTTCTTTCCTCGAGCTGCAGGCTTCGGTTTATTCCTGCCTTTTGCTCTTCTTTTTGAGTCCACTGAAAATATAGACAAAATGTGTGCATGTTGTCAATAAGTTTTAAAATGAAACAATTAAGCGCATATTTTATATTGCATATCGAATCAATAATATAATGATAAATAATAATGCTTTTGTCAATACAAAATATTAAAGTAATAACTAAGTAGTTTAAAAAAATATGTAAATGTCTGTAAAACTTACCATCACTTCCACTATCATATTCTGCATCAACGTCCATCCCGACTGTAACACACACAACACACTCGATATTAATAATCAGGTTTTGAACATGTCTTTTAGTTTGAATACTTTCACAATAACTAAAATTGAGATAAACTGTGTTATTCATTAAAGAAGTTACCGTATATTATAAAAACCTGCAAAATAAGGGTCATCGTTCAAGCACTGTCTCACAAAAACACAAGAATATTAAAAATGTTCAACTACATTGTATTATCAGAATATTAACACTCATTAGTTAACCAACCTATTCACGTGTAGACATCTAAAACTAGTTTAAACCATCCAATAGTACACACTGAACCAAAGTTATACATTAAAATCTACTTACCATCATCCACAGTGACCACAACATCATTTTTTCTGCGGGGCATCTTGCCAGTTTGAGTTTAAGTCCTTCTATTTAGACTTGCGAGGCATCTAGAGTGGATGACACACCTGACTGTCAGGTGGGTCTCCGTTAACAGCTGCTCACTCCTAAAAAAGGAATCAAATGACTCCTTGACTACAGTAAATGGTAGTCAAGATCTAAAGCCGTGCTGTGAGAGCCAGGAAACAAAACGCCAGCATACGGGGCAGATCACAGATTAAAATAATCAGACAGTAATCATGATGTCTCTCGTGATACGTAAACACAAACTGTTTGCCTACTGTGCGTATCTGAATTTAATGATGAATTCCTGTTCAAATAAAATTCTCTACATTTTATAAATCGATAATAGTAAAAAGGAATGTATATGGGAAAATACCAGAATTCTATACTGAATAAAACATTTATTTTGATGATGTTTTTGGAAACAGGTTGAACTTAGAGTCTCAGAAATAATGTAAAGTGCTAAATAAATTGGTTCCTCTGAGAATAATTCTTCATAAAATAACTCCTTGTGGATCTTAGCACAAGAGGTGAACTGTTTAGTCATTTTATATTCACTTAACGCACTCCTGGTTCTATATGAACTATGGATTAACCATGTTCAGCTATGGGTGCATATGTATCTTTATTCTTCAAGTTGTGTAAATAAGGCATTATTTCAACAGGAAATTCAGGCCCCTCTAACGAAACTAACCTTCTTGCTCAAACACAGCAGCCGCATACCAGTAATTGTTTTGGGTTAATTACGTGCAAGAGGTCTACTACTATAACGTCCGGTAACAGAACTACAATCACACAGATCAGATGTCCGGCATATAAAAGAAGTTTCTCTGTGGTGGCAGCAGGTAAGATAGGACATGATGTTGTGAAGAACTCATCAAAGTTAACTAGAAGATATTAGATGTTAGAAGTTGCTAAACTATCACTTTTCTTGATTTCCGGAGCGTATAAAAAGAATTTAAAATGAGCTGCATCTCCGAATTAACAATAGCTCTCTAATTGAACAAATGAACAAAATCTCAAATGACTCCTGTTAATACTTAATGAAGTCTGCCCATGAATTATGGATGAGCATTTGCAATGCTAATGAAACATATGTGCCAATTCTCTAATAAGTAATCGTCAAGATTTGATGTAGAGATATCATAAGTTCCTTAGGATTGTAAGATCTCGTCAAGCTTTAAAGAAGGTGCTCAGTGATATTCTCAATGTTTTTACTATCCTCTAGTAGTGGGTTGAGAACAAATGCCCTCACATAAATGGTACACAGCGTCACCCTAAACAGAACAGTGTGGGCCGTGGCTTGACAAATGAGCCACATGCATCTTCACTGCCAAATCTGTGGCTGTAGGAAAATAATCCGAGACATCAGACACCCCAAGAGCTGAGAGCAGATTTGAGGATACAGTAGGACGCATGGAAATGTTGTGGGCCACTTGACACGCTGATCAAGATAAAGCTGCATGGATTAGAGAGTGGGGAAACAATGAAATGGAGAGGAGAAGCATAATAGTGGGCAAGGCCAAGCTGTCAGTCTTTAGTGCTAAAAATGATTTTGTTTTTATATTAATGGGGGATAAGGATGCATTTTAGGTTGACTGTTACATTAGCCTTAAAAAGCATTTGGACACTGAAAAACATAGGAAATCTGCCCATAAAAACCTCCGTTCATCTTCGGAACACAAATTAAGATATTATCAAAAATGGCAAAAGATGTAAGTCATGGGAAAAGAGTAAATCATGTTATTTTTGTTTTCTTTACGCAAAAAAAAAAAAAAAATTCTCCTATCGTCGCAAAACTTTTGTTGATCCACTGGTGTCTCATGGACTGTTTTACCATGTTCCTGGACTTGGGATCATATCAGTTGTATTGCTGTCTATGAAGGGTCAGATGGCTCTCTGATATCATCAAAAATATCTTAATTTGTGTTACAATGATGTCTTATAGGTTTGTAACGGAACGAGGGTGAGTAATTATTAACAGAATTTTCATTTTTGGGTGAACTAACCCTTTAACTGAATTGTCTGCAGCTTTTAACACCACAATAGTAATGGTTTGCTGTTAACAACTTTTGCCTCAGTAAGCTTCTAATTTTCTGCTCATTTACAGTTATTACGGTAAAGGTTAAGTTTAGTTATTAGGTAAGATTAGGGCTGTAGAATATGGTCATGCAGAATATATGCTTCATAAGGACTAATATTAAAAGCCAATATGTTAATAATAGGCATGTTAATAATAAGCATTTAGTTAACAACAGGAATTGGTGCCAATACTACATTGTTACCTCGAAAATAAAACTAACAAATGTATGAATGACAAAGCAGCTCTTGATTACATGTGCTGCTCACATGAATATATCTGTATTGCAGATTTTAAAAAAGGGTATCAAAATATAAGCACACTTTTTTGATGGGGGAACATGTTCCACAGTCCTGATGAAATGCTTGAAATGCCTCTTGCTGTAGTTTAATAAGTAGTTGCAAATGGCAACTACAACAACAATTAAGCAAATATTTCTAAAACTACAAATGAAAAGACAGTTTGACCCTAGTTTGGCCTGCATGTAACAAGAGCAGTCATTTCTCTTTCACAGAGATAAGACTTATCATTCTAGAGTTACATAGCCACCAAGTCTTTGAGCTCCACTGAGACATTCATGATATGTGCTGCAGGCACAGGATTCATACTGTATCAACAAGAAATAAAAATGGTCATGTAAGTGCCAAATGTTGTGCATGCAATATACAGATTCATTTATCTATTTACATCTGTGCTGTTTATCTCCTGTTTGAGTGAGAGTTTTTCTGTGGCTGCTGTGGGTGACCTGGAAGATGTCCAGATGCTGTGTGGCTCCGAGATGCAGGGGGTCTGTTAGTTGTGTGGGTCGAGGAAACGGGAGGGTCAGAGTTTTGGGCATGCTGACTCTGTGAGGGGTGAATTAAGCGACCGTTCTGTCCAGCTTGTCTGTGATGGCCTGCTTCATCTAGGCTGCTGCTGCTTTCTTCATTCACTCCTGAGAAAGAGAAGGCAGAAAGACCTTTCAACTGCTGTCTCACAGCAACACTGATATACTGAAACAAGGGCATGTTGTTTTAAGACTGTGGCCACATGCTGTCCAAACACAGCACATTAACTCTTCAACATTAATGGAAAGTTTCTCTGCATTGGTTCCAAGTTGCTGTCTTGTGCACTGACTGATGGGAGCTGTGACCCGTTCTGTGTGCTCTCACCCAAATCGGAGGCGCTGTTACTGCGTTGCTCTCCTGCTTTCCTCGCCTGCTCCAGTTCATTGGCTGCTTTTAAGGCTGCAAGTTTGTTCTTTTTCTTGTTTTCCTCATTTTGCTGTAAACACAAATTCGAGAATTAAGTGACATGACTATAACTGACCAATGGATTTTGTAACATTAGCAGAGAGCAGTGATCTATGTCCAGTGATTAAATTGAACTAATATAAATATATATTTTGATCTATGTGGTAAATGTCATCATCTTTATAAATTTACTTTAAAAAGTTTTTTTTGTTGTTGTTCAATGTCACTGCTTCCATCTAGTGGCGAGTTTACATAATGTCATCTGCCCAAATAAACCTTAATAAAATTAAAGTGGCCCTATTGTGGAGTTCTGAGAATGACTTTTCATGCAGTGTGTAACACAGCTCTAAAACACAGTTTTAAATTTGAAAGTGCACCATGTATAAAGTTATTGTCAAAAGAAATAGTAGACTCTGAATCATTGAAATGAGTCGTTTTTAAAAGTCCCAAGCCATTTCATGTTAATGCCCACTTGTTGGTCTTTTCTCGGTTTGAATTTGAATTAAAACGCACTAAAAAGATAAAAGCTCACAAACACTGCTTTAAATGAAATCGACCAGTCTACAGACGAGCAAATAAGGTAAAAATAAATGCATATTATGTGAAAGTGTTTTCTGACCATGCATGCATGTCAAACTGTTGTTTGGGACTCCCAAAACCAAAATATTAACCTTTCATCATCCATTTAAAATGAACGCATTTGGACTTCCCAACTTACAGTTTGAAGTTTCTTTTTCAGCTCCATGTTTACCCTTTTGTATGTTTTTGAAGTGGACTGCAGATAATATATCGCAAGACTAAAAATGACAGGAAAAAATGCAATTACAGTCAAACATCATCACAGAAGTACAGGAAACTCATATCAGATGTATTAATTTAAACATTCCAACTTACACCAAGAGCAACAGAAAGGGCAGCACCAGCCCAGGGTTTGAAGCGTAACTGAATACTTTACTGAACCAGGCAGGAAAGTCAGTCTCCAGGGTCTCCTGAATCACGTCAAACATGCGTTTTTTCCCACTGCAGGAAAATGTTATCAAATGCTTATATGATTTTTTATTGCTATAGAGCTGGTCAGTCTGCAGTTCTAAAACCTGACACAAAAAGATGCAACAACAGTTTGGCCATCATCATCATGTTTACAGAACACACTGCATCTGCACCAGTCATAAGTGTTGCTGGGGGAAATTATCCATTGTTTTTATAAGAAAGCTGTAAAACGTGTTAATTTTACATGCTTTTATTTGATATGTTTATTTATGTATGCATGTGCTTATCCTAATGTAGCTACTCCCTGTCAGTATTTGCCAATGTAAAAAAAAAAATGATGAGAAAATTGTGAACTTGCACTCTGCTGAACTCTAGTACTAAAGATCTGCCATTGCGAGACTTGGCTCGTAACCATCCCTCCTTCACTATTTTATACACAAGTATAAATACATACATGCATACAGCTTGTTACTATAAAAGTCTAATTTTAGAAACATTAAATTACTCAGCTCTTAAGCTAAACAAACAGACTTCATAAACCATTTCTAACCCAAACATAAACTTTCAGAACCTGAAAGGTCCACAGTCAAAGGAGGGAGGTATGGAGACAATGGTGTATATGGCTGGCAGTGTAGAGAGGAAGAGGATGACTAGTAGCATGGCCATGTAGAAGTTATTGGAGCCTGAAGCTTTGAAGACCCGTTCCTGAGGCACATTACAACACATCACTGCCCAACACTGCAGGTACATGGACACGTGAAGCCGGAGAAGATTTAATGCTGGAAGACATGGAGCGTAGAACGCCCCCATCCTGATACACACATAGACAGAGATTTGGTGAAAGTGTACTGGTTTCATATGGAAAGCAAGAAAACGTGCATATTTCTTACCAGATCATTCCCTGATTGAAGATCAGCCCCAGAACATTCCCACTGACGTCAAACTCTGAATAGGACGGCTAATGAAGAGAGCATGCTTTAGTCATAAATGAAGGGGCATCTGTGATACTGACCACTGCGTGTGTTGTAGGAAACTCACAAAGCCATACTCCAGATCCCAGCACCAGCAGTTGTTTAGGAATCGCACCAATACGGCTCGGAGGAAATCCCCAATAAGCAGAGTGATGTACGTCGTCATTGTATCAGAAATGATGAGACGAACAAACTCCTGTAGACGCAGAAGACGCTGTCAGCCTCTAAAAATTTGATGTAATGCATCATAATATTAATTTAATGATTGATATTTAAAATGATCCTAATCAAAAGTTTCAATCTTGTATATTTGTTCAAGCCTACACTTAATTGTTTTTGATATTCAAATGCCTTACATTAGATTTATTTAATTATTAATATTTAACATATAAATTTATCATATGCATAACTTTGCTTAGTATATCAAATCAATGCCAAATCATATTAATTTCCTTTGCCATTTACCAAATCGTATTTAATCAGAAAAAAGATCTATACTTTTAATTAACTGTAATGACATATATTTATAAATATCATACACAGCCATTTAAAAGCATGGGGTCCATAGGATTTTTCTTTTTTTTCTTTTTTTACTTATGCTCACAATTTATCTGATCAAAAATATAGTAAAACAGTAATATTATAAAATATTACTCTGCAACCATTTTAATATATATATTTTTTCCAAATGTAATTTATTCATATGATGGCAGAGCTGAATTTTCAGCAGCCATTACTCTAGTTTTCAAGTTACATAGCCTGAAATCATAATAATATGCTGATTTGCTGCTCAGAAACATTGATAATAATAAGAAATGTTGAACTGCTGTGCATCTTTTTTTATGAAAACCATGATACATTTTTTTACATTTTTACATTTTAGGATTATTTAATGATTATAAAGTAAAAAAACAACAGCGTTTAAAATTATTTTAAACAATGTAAGTGTTTACTTTCACTTTTGATCAATTTAATGCATCAGCTGCTAAAAACAAAAAGTCAGTTCAAATTGACTGACAATTTGTAACATAACAAAAATGCATAATTGATTTTTACCAGTTTAAAAAGTGTGAGAAAATTCTTTGCAATGTCATTATATTTGCAATCCCATTCACTGCCACTAGAGGCACAGTAAGTACATCCTACAGTGCCTTTCTGTATGTAAGTGTATAGTATATACCATAAATGTATACCATATCTTGAAGTCTCCAATCCTAGAGAGGGATGGATTCCTCCTACAGTTGCTTTTTTATATACTTTTGCTATACCTAAATCTCTTATAGCGTTTCCTCTTTGCCACATTTTTGCTTCCTGGAGGAGTAGTAGTAATTCAGTACTGCATTGGGACATATGAATTCCAATTGTACTGGAATTTGTATTGTGAAAAGAGCTGTACAATTAAATTCAAACTGAACTGAACTGTACCACCTTTCCCCAGTACCTGTCCAACCATTGTCTCCCAGCAAGGCCCTCTGGGAACATCAGCAGGGTGCACTGTGATCGGAGGAGCAGTTGAGTTATCAGGCACAGTCCCGTTGTACAGGTTAGCCTGCCAGATTGTCATATTCTTCTTCACAATCTCCTCTTCTGCCCTCTTCAAAAAATGTGACAGTTAGGAGGATAAATGACCTTCATAAGAAGATGATTCATTTAACACAGATTCTGTGGCCCAAGGGAGCTAGAATGATGGAAGTTATTACTATTCTGAACTTCAGAAAGACTGAAGATGGGACTGTGAGCACTTTAATCTCTGTTCAATGAAGCTGTACCTTTAGCTGGATGGCGTCCATGAGAGCGATGATGAACGTGTAGAGGTTCCCCAGGAAAAGGGCAAATATGCGTCCCAGCTGCCACTGGAGGGCGATGCGTGGATGATAGTTCTCTAAAGTGCTGATCACGTCAAACAGCATTGGACAGAACATTCCCAACAGAGACATCACCATGTTCACCTGAGGGTATGTGAAGCCACACAAAACTCATTTTTATCGATTGACAAGAGGATTACTATAGCACACCATTACATGAGTCTGACCTCATTCCTCTCCCACCAGCTGTGGTTCTCCAGTCCCTCCAGAGCAAACTTCTGAGACCTGCGTACTACAAAGTAGATCAAGTACCCACTCCCTGCCAGACAGCAGAGCACCAGGAAGTTGGCCAGCACTCTAAGGAATCTTGTCAGGTGGATGTTGTCATCTTTTCTGCTCTCTTGCTCCTCCACAATGGCCTCCTGTTAATGAGCTGAATTTATTATGAAGCCGGTAGAGACCAGATTAAAGAATCACATCATTCTTTTGTATCACTATTTTTTCACCAGAATAAAATATTTTATTTAATGCTTTTAATAGCAAAAATAGGCATAATTTAGTCTTTCATTAACATTTTCCACTCCGGTTCTGACTCTTCTGAATGGCACAGGTCGTTTTGATGCTGTGCTCTTAAAATTTCGGATTTATTTTATTTTATTTTTTGCATGTGACGGTTCAGTTATTAGGTGTCTAGGTTCTGACACATAAAATAAATCATGTTTGGAAAATCAAAAATGAAAAATACAAAGATATGGAATAAAGAAGGAAATATGAATTATGAATATGTTTTTTGACATAGTAAGTCATCATTAGGAGAAATGTAGAAATTATAATTGCAAAAAATTTAAATTATGAAACAATTTAGACAAAATCATCAATATGACAAAAAGTTATTAGTATGACAGAGTTGGTTGTCATCTCATAACTTTTTGTCAACGTCAACTTGGTAACACTGTCATTTGTTAACATTAGTTAATGTATTAACTAACATGAACAAACAATGAACAATGCATTTATAACACAATTTATTAATCTTTGATAATGTAAATATAAATACAGTTCATTGTTTATTCATGTTAGTTTACAGTGCATCAACTAATGTTAACACAACTTGTGATTTTAATATTGCATAATACAATTCATTATTAGTTCATGTTTACTAATGTTGTTAACCAATAATAACCTATATTAACCAATAATGAACCTTATTGTAAAGTGTTACTGTCAACTTTTATGTAATTATTATATTTTTTTAAGTATATTAAAATATGTATATTTAATTTTTTTAATTGAATTGAAATTTATGCAGCCCCAATGTCAGCACATGGTCTTTTGTTGCCGTTTTCAAAGTATCAAAAATATCACATAATATTATATCAATATACCATTTTATTTCAAAAGAATTTAATTTCACATTATAAGACTTCTTTATTATCCACAAAGTGGAAGAGAAACACACCTTAAAACTAGTGGTGATGGAAGCGAACTTGTTATCTGCAGTCTCAGGATTTCCAATGAGGTAATCCCAACTAGTGAATGTCTTCCAACTGAAATTAAAACTGGTGTCATCTCCGCCACCTTCTTCATTGGCATTGCGGGCCATTCTGTTGAGTAAGAGTGAGGAAATTAATAAATTGTCTATGGACTATATGGACACACTCAACCACGGTTTCTGATATGGACTGTCATCACTCACGTCCTGATTACCACCATGTAGCTGTACGCCACTGTACCCACACCCACCAGGAAGTAGGACAGGGGCATGCGGAATTTGAGCCACCCAATGGCCCGCTGGTTACTGTAGTAGCCATAGAAGAGGACAGAGTATTTAGCATAGCCCTGAAATAGACAAAAACTAATGTTGGACTACAAAATGTTTCTTCAGAGCGATGCCATAGTAGAGCCATTTTTGGTTCCATAAAGAACCATCTCCAAGAACTTTCTTTTGCCACAAAGAACCTTTTGTGAAACAGAAAGATTCTTCAGATATTTAGACAAAAAAGGTTCTTCTACGGCATCATGAAGCACCTTTATTTTTAAGAGTGTAGGATGCAATGTAAATTATGTGTGAGCGCATATACAATTACAGTATTGTTAAAAAGTTTGAGTTGGTAAGATGTCATTTTTGACCAATTTAATGTGTCCTTATATATATATAGCCTATATATATATATATATATATATATGTTTCTTTCAAAAAAAAAAATCATACTGTTTTGAATGGTAGTGTATAATCACATAGATTTACCCCAAAATCCCATAAGACTGCAAAATTCATAGCACTGGCCTCTTCCTCTCTGGGCACTGTCTTCCTGGGCATACTACCATATGGTTTTCCCATAAGAGCCTCCGAGGTGAATGAGATTGTGATATATCAAAGGAAGGACTGGTTACATTTTAGGAAATAAACTTTTCATGTGGTCTTCATTGTCAATACGTAATTTTATTAATATGTAACTTCTTACCTCTGGAACCATTACTAACCCAAATGTTAGTCCAAATAAAATCATATTGATGCCATACATCCACCTCAGAAATATAAAGTAAGAAGCAACTGATGAACCAAAATGACCTACAAAAATATAAAAATAGAGTAAAGATAAGAAAAAATGGGAAAGAAGCAGAAGAGAGAAAGAAGGTTAAACTGAGAAGCATCACACTTTCTATTTCCTTTATCTTCATCTCCCACGGGATGCAGGCAGTCTTGAAGTTCTCAAGATCACGTTGAAACTTTGTCCATTTCTGACAATTACAGTAATAAAGAAAATAAAAAATGCTGACTCTGAAGCTCTAGAAGGATGTATTCATTTCCATCAGATTTACAGTGATCGTCTCCTCACCTTCATCATCATGACCTTGTAGGCGTACAGTTTCCTGCCTTTGCCTTTTCCCAAAGCCCCTTCATATTTCTCCACAAACTCCTGCGACTCTCTGAGACAGAACACAACTCGCTGGCATCAAGAAGGCTGGTGTGCACATGTGCAAAAACAGCAGTGACAGGACATACCTAAGCATAACCAGTTTTTTCTTCATGGGCCAGGGTTTTCCTTTTAGTGTGGTGATCAGCTTTTTCCTTTCGTCCACTGCTTCTTTTAACTTTTCCAGCTCCTCAGGGGACAGAGACCCCAAAACTCCCACTGCCTGATTGTCTTTTGACTCTGAGTCAGAGTTCGATTCGGATTGTGACTCAGATTGTGACTCAGATTCTGAGCTGGGAGGGAGAAATAAGTGCATTTATGCTGAGTCAGAGTCAAACATCTCAGATCATAAATGGGAACTCTTCTGCTTTGGACTTTTCTAATTTAAGACAACATTTTCATTGCTAATTATACTGATAGCAAACAATTTGAGAGAAAAGCTGAAATGTAAACTGTAGATACCTTTTAAAATAGTATTTTCACCAACAACAAAAAGGTTTTAAGTTGGTTATTTCTATCTTTTGCGGTAGCGAAATATCAGTTTACATTTTCAAACATTATTTTTGTCATTAATTGTAATAATGCAGTGAGATTATTGTCTGCACAAGGAGTCTGAAAACAGCCAGTG
>JAUMHE010000048.1:4562421-4584176 GCA_032359235.1 Enteromius mattozi
TTGAGTGTGACTCCAAATCCAGACCTCCATGGGTTAATACATTTGATTTCCATTGATAATTTTTGTGTGATTTTGTTAGCACATTCAACCATGTAAAGAACAAAGTATTTAATAAGAATATTTCATTTATTCAGATCTAGGATGTGTTAAGTGTTCCCTTTATTTTTTTTGAGCTGTGTGTGTGTATATACACTGAATTGTATTATTATATTAATTTTTAATATATAATTGTAGCATAATTTGTTCATTTTCTTTTATTAGACATGTGGAAATAAACTGTATTTTCCTTTTCTGTCTAAAAATACATAGGAGAATTTCCTTTTTGTTTTTCTTGAAAGTGAACTTCCCTTTTAAGCAATCACTTGATGAAATGTAATGAAATGGAGACCGTTGAATGCAAGCAGCTTGACTCACAGGAAAGGTTTGATTAATGACTCTCCGTTTTAGTATCAGCTCTTAAATTCTGGCTCACGCCTATGCTTTTTTGTAAACGCAATAACACTTAAGTTGGGCAAGTCGTAATGTTACATAATGAATGTGAACAGCGTATCAAAAGATTGAGTCATTCATGTTAACCACCAAACACCAAGGCCACTTCCCAGTTTGTCTGGTTCTGAAAGTAGGTTAAGCCACCTGTACCTTTTGAATCATGATAATTGTGTTCTGTTCGCAGCATCATCAGAGAGTGTAGGTGTGGATGAACTCATCACTTAAATGTTGTGTTCTAGGTACGGGATCAGGCCAGAGAATGTGATCATTTATGGCCAGAGCATCGGTACAGTTCCTTCGGTGGATCTGGCCTCTCGATACGAGAGCGCTGCCGTTGTCCTCCACTCTCCTCTGACCTCAGGCATGCGGGTGGCTTTTCCTGACACCAAGAAGACATACTGCTTCGATGCATTCCCCAAGTGAGTCTCTCTCTTTTACATTAGACTTGCCTGCTTTTCCTTTTTGCTCATGTTTACCACAGTCACATTTTTCCCTAATTTGTGAAGTACCTCATACCAATTAGACATATACTGTTTGTTTGTATGTGTTTTGCTTTGAGCAGCCATGTTGTGGAGAAGGCTCATGGTTGGTTCATCTGTTTTCTACCCCTTAGACATTGTTGTTGTGTGCCCTCTAGTGACAAATATGTTCCAACATGTAGTTCAGTGTTTGTTTTATACATGCACTACCATAAAATAAATACTATTATTCAGTAACATGCATTAAAATCAAATGCAACTAAGAATTATTTTTATTGTTAAATCAGATCACTTTTTTCAACATTAATAGTAATAAGAAATGTTTCTTGCGGGTTGTTGAAAATTTCACTATGCTATCATAGGAATCTATATCACATTTATAATAAATATATAAATATAAAATAATTATTAAAAATGAACTCTAACCTCTAACCTTTTTAATTCTATTATTAAAAAACTTTTAGACTTTTTATTTATGTGCACATGTTATTTATATACAATTAACAAAAACAAAAAAGGCCTCTAACACTAGCTTGCTCTATTCTCTTTCTATTCTATCTGTTTTATTTTGATTTATTATTTAATTAAAAAAAAAAAAACTTTCTAATGTGTATTACCTTAATCTAACTTGCGTATCTTTGCGCTCTTGTTGATTTTTGATTGCTTCCATTGTTCATTTGTAAGTGGCTTTGGATAAAAGCATCTGCTAAAATGCTCTTATTCTATTATTTTTCAGACTGCTGTAAATCTACAGTGCATTATTAAAAAAGCAGATATGTGCAGTTAGTACTACGTAATTATTTTATAATTATTTTGAAATGAGCTAAAATATTTTTTACCAATGTTTATTGACCAGACAGTAAGTCAGGAGCTAAAGAAGGTAAAAGCCATGTAAAATCTTTTTAAAAAGAAAAAAAAAGTGCATTTAATGTGTGTGTGTTTTGTAAAAAGGGAAACATCCAAAAAAGCACTTTCACACCTCTACAATGATTTAGACAACATTGTACTAAAAAACACTCTATTCATGTGCTTTTGTACTGGGTTTTTTTTTCTTTTCCTCTTTAGCATTGATAAAATCTCTAAAGTCACCTCTCCGGTGCTGGTGATCCATGGTACGGAGGACGAGGTGATTGATTTTTCCCATGGACTGGCCCTGTACGAGCGCTGCCAGCGGCCCGTGGAGCCGCTGTGGGTGGAGGGAGCAGGACACAACGACGTGGAGCTGTATGGACAGTACCTGGAGCGCTTGAAACAGTTTGTGGCTCATGAACTTGTAAACTTATAGATGAACCTCAAGATCAGGACTCACATTACTTGATGAACATGCCCCTGGTGCCCAGCAGGCGACTGTGAACTTGACAATGGTTTTCTCACCTGTGTTTTTTTTCTTTTCTTTTCTTTTTGCTTTTGTTATAATACTAATTAAGTTGCACTTCTCCACAGATAATAGGAGATGTGCCTTTATTGCCTTTCTTAGGGGTGTGTTTGTGTAACTGTACTTCTACCGGATGTTTCGGTGACCCAGCTCAGTGTCTTGATACTATGTACTAAAGAATCAAGGCCATTCCATGAATCCAGTTTTTGTTTTGCTGTATGCATGTGATCATGTACACAATGGAGTACTGTACAAATGCAACATTCTGACAAATAATTAATTGCCATACAGGTGATGCCAAATAATTATATAAAATTTTGTATGTACATGTTTCTAAAACTGCAGTGTGTACAGTCTATATCAAGTTAGTATGTTTTGTTTCTCCATGTACTTACATTTGTCTGTGCTCTTAAGTGTACTCTCTGTCCTAGACCTTTAAAACGATGCTGGACAACATGACAGTAATATCCGTTTTAACTTTCAAATAAACAAATAAATAGACTTTCCAAAAAACACTCTTGTGGCTTTCAATAGCCCAAAGCAAACACACACATGCTCAAACAGCATTAGTGAAATCTACTTTTGCACTTTTTTTAATGGAAATAATACATCAGACCTCTTGGTTACACATACACTGAACTTGACTCTTGTTTGGAGTCATTGCTTTTGACAACTTTTGTTGTTTTGCACAATGATAAGGCTGTTACTTTAGACGCTGCTGCTGAATTTAGGCAGTGACTTTTAGTTTCTCTTTAGAGAAGCACTGGACACAGTGAGAAGGATGTGATGTAATGTCTGTACATGGAAACTGAACAATGCTCTAAAGTAGATCTTAGTACTTCTCAAATGTAAAAGAGGACAGTCACTCTGTTCCACTTTGTAAATGACTTTCATTTGAGTGGTGTTTTTTTTAATTTTCTGAATGACTGTACTATGAAACTGATGATAATGTTATTACCAATGTAAATTGATTTATTATATTATGTATGGCACAGAATAGACTTTAACTGGTCAGACTGAAGCACAAACTGACGTGCTTCAATTTTTCCAGACTTCTTGTTTTTCTGTTTTTGTAAACACCCACTGTAAAAGAAATTGCTATACTGTATGTAATTATGATCTTAAATAGTTATAATACAAAATTGAAAGTAAACATGTATTTCAGAGACTAAAGAGCTAAAAGAAATAAAATCCAGTTGTGGTAGTATTGACTCTGCATCATGTTGCTGATAGCTGTGGTATTTTAAAGCGACCTCTTGTCATAAATCAGCAACATTTTCTTTTAAAAATACGACATCCTGAAAGTATACAGTCCTGTCTGTTTTAGTAACCAGCTGTGGTTTCTATTAAGATTATCAGGGCATAGTAAGATGGAACGTCTTTATAATAAAGCTCCTTATCTTACTGAATCTCAAACAGAACTAGAGCTATATTTTGTCTCATCTTTCTGAGAGGCATGCATTTTATTAACTCGACAGCTAAAGTTTTGCTTTTTACAATCATCCTAACCTCTCATATGTATTCACTTTTCAAGACCATTTTAACAGCCCAGAGGTCATCAGCACCTACTGGGTTCAGAGACCTGGCTTTGAAGCCCGGGGGCCTTAAACATAGAAGTTACAAACACATGTGACCCATTCTTTTTAGGGTGGGGCAACAAGGCACTTAAAATGGGTTCAAAGGATGAGAACAGAAAACAGTACAAGACAATAAAGATGTTTCTACATAGATACTTAAGCTATTATAAAATACTGTTCATCTAATATTACATAATGTAATGTTTTAATTATTAGACATTGATGTTTCGTAAACAGTAAAATGTTACTTAAATGCACAAGTTTTTCTATAAGACAAGCTTTCAAAATCTCAGTGCAAGTCAAATCGTATCAGAGACATTTGTACAATAAAAAGTGAAATATTTAAATGTTTTAAATTCAAATACTTCAAAATCTGCCGCATCAATCAATACTAACTGATAAAAATTGTTTAATTAATCGGTAATAATCGCAAACGACTGTGATTGGTCAATTCTTGCCAGCGTCGAGAAAAGAAGCAAGGGAAGACTGATTCATTTCCGCGAATCGACTCTCTTGAACAGTTCTTTTATTAAACAACTGAATGATTCCGTGATTTCGTCAGAACGTGATTACGTAATAACGTGGTCTATAAATCCTAGCATGGCATGGTACTTGCTCTAAAGCAGCCAAAAATATAGTCAGGCATATATTGATATTTATTATGGGTTTAATAATTAATAATTTTAAACTAATTTTACATTTCTCAGCATGCTTTTTTTTAGCATAAAGCACTGAAATTGCTATTTATTAATACCAACTGTTTCAATAAATATTACTACTAGCAACATACCACCTCCTTTCTCTGGTCACTTCTCAGTTTCATTGAGCGTCCAAATCGAATCAGTTCCCGTCCGGTTTGTCACGCGGTTCGTTTAAGGATCCGACTCACAAGAACGATTCGTTCACGAACCGGACATCACTAGAGAAAAGTAACACTTATCACAGGACCCCTATGTGCTTCTTCAGCAGCTGATTGTACTGTATTCGACCATAAGCTTCACAATAATTCATAGTTTAAGAAGCCGGTAAGCCCCGCCCACCAGAGAACCCCTTTTCATGCTAATGGCTCTTCCACGCGGTTTTTTTCTAAGACGCTCCCTCATCCTCAGTACACGCCTCTAATTTCACTTCCTCCGCGAGCCGCGCCTGGGACAGGGCTGGCTGATTTCAGCCCATGAAAGAAAACACAATGTAAAAGAAGATTAAAACACTTGTAGTGCGGTCTCCCTGTCAAATAGCCCCCTGAGTTGCGTGCGGCTCTCTACGGTTGATAGCGAAAACAGCGGACGAGCCAAGCGAGTGACAGTGAAAAGAGATCGGAAGGTAAGAGATCTCCACCTCTGTCTCCTTGTATAGAGACCCCCAGTTTAGACCTCTACTGTAGGAAGGTCTTTCAACGGATTTTCGGTCGTGCATTGTGCGTTTAAGGCATCTTTTGGAAGATCCGAGTCATGACTGAAAGGAGGAATGAAGTTACGCATGCATCTGAAGTTCATGAAACTTTGTGGCATTGTGTAAACTTTAGAGGGGGGGGGGGGGCGATGTAACCATCCAGTTTCGTCGCTAACCAGTTTCTATTGAAACAGTTTTGATAGATTTTTTTTTTTCTGAGCAAAGCTGAAATTCCAAATGTTGCATTTAAGTTTAAACATTACTCGCATTCTGTTTTATATTTAAAATATACAGTAAACAAGCCTAAGCTTGTTTGCCAGTCTCCCAACCTCAGATTTGGCTTTAAACACTTGTCAGCTGGGCAGGCTGGGAAAACAACTGGCTGGCCATCTAAACTGAAACTGGTTGGAAGACAATTTTAGTCTGGTTTTAACAATGTTCTTGCATCTTCTGTTTCTGCTTTTGCAATGTAGGTCATAGTGAATTTATTAAACTTTTATAAAACTTTTCCCAAAAAATCATCTGAACATGTGTTAATTATTTATATTTTAAATAGTAGACTACACATCCTCTTTGGCTGACCACAGATAAGGCCTGTAAGTTCTGTCCATAGGCTGCCATTGTCCACTCACCCCCTCAGAGTTGGGAGATTCATTGCTCATCCCCCTTTAAAATGTGATTTTATTTGTTCAGGGGAGAAAAACTGTTTGAAAAAAGGGGGATGGGACGCATTAAAGCACGGGTATTGATTATATCCCAAAAGAAAGGGGGCAGTGAATGTCCTCCCCAGTTATAGTGATTGCTGTGCCCCTGTGTTTATGGCTGAGGAGCTGCAGATGGTCAGATCAGGAACTTGGTGATAGTGCAATCTTTGTGTTGATCAAAGCAATGTTGAAATTAGTTTAATAGTAAATGAGCTACGGTTGTTGTGGTCAGTGTGGTCGTCCTATTCTCCCTTAATGTTTAAAAGATTAGAAATGTTTTTTTTTTGTGATTGATATTTGCCCTGAAGAGTCTAAGTTAAGTTTATAAAAGCATTAGTAACTGTTTGGTACTATTGAAGCCAAATTGTTGTTTTGACTCTCTGTTTGGAGCTTTTAAGTCTCTTTGATTGTTAATTAAGGACCTTGGCTGAGGTGGTTATTGGTAAGCAAATATTTGTGTGACAGGCTTTTATAGGGAGAGTTTCTTTACAGGGCCTGTGCCTGTTGTTTTGTGGCACGAAGGGGCCACGGGTTGAACTTTTTTCACATAATTGGTGCCATGTGTTTTGTAAATAACTCGAAAACGTGAAAACCCACAGAAAGCTGGTCTTCAAAGTATTTTGTCATGGCACCATGAAATTGATACCCGATCGAAATTAAGTCGGAGCAGTTTTATACCAGGCCCACAAGCTTGATGCTTAATGCCTGTTAAGGTGGTGTATTGTAGTTTTGTAATGTTAAATATATTTTTTCATATTTTGTTAATTTTTCAAAAACAGTTTTTGCATACTCTCTTATTTAAAAGGTTAGGCTTTTTATTTTTTAAAGAAGTCAATGCTTTTATTCAGCAAGGATGCATTAAATCAATTAAAAGTAATAAATAAGTTCCAAGAAATCTTCTTTTTTTGTTCTTTTTTTTTTTTTTGAAGGATTAAGCATCTAGCATATAACAAAGATCTCTGAAGGATAACATGAGTTAACTCTTTGTTTTGATATTTCATTTTAGACATTCTACTAACAGTAACTAACTTTGCAACTACATGTCAACTAGCAGTCATTAGAGTATTAGAGTGTTACAAGTATAGTGGCTTGTATTATGTATTAGTAAACTTTGAAAGTATATGTCAACTTATTCTACTAACCCTAAACAGTCTACTCAGAGAGTTAGTATACATGCATGAATGAGAATTAGCTGACATGTAGTTACAAAGTTACTTATAGTTAGTAGTAGTAAAGTGTGATCTAATGTGACCGTGAAGACTGAAATAATGGATGCCAAAAAGTCACAAGAATAAATGGCATCTTAAAATATATTAAAATAGAAAAAGCTGTTATTTTAATTATAATATTTCATAATATTATAGTGTATTGTATTTTTAATTAAATAAATGCAGCCTTGCACCTTTTAAAAACATTTAATACAGACCTCAAACATTTGAACAATAATTTTTCTTTTATGGTTTTCTCTTTTTTTTCCACCTCATAGGACGTGGCAGACAGTTATACCATGCAGGTGAATGATGGCCCCAGCAGTCACCCCATTTTTGTGGCTCCTGTCAACGGAAATGCTCAGCGGTCGTCAGGATATGTTCCAGGCAGGATTGCTCCAGTTCGATCTCCACCCCCAGCCAAGTCTCCTCCACCGCCCCCACTGAAGCCCCCGGTCCCGCCCCCTGCACAACCTTCGGTTTTTAATCTGTCAGAAGATGAGAGCAGGAGGGAACATGCCCAAAACCAGCAGAGGAAGAACACTTATATTTGTGTTGGTGTTTTTTTTGGTGTTTTTCTGCTGATTCTCATAGTCGTCCTCTGTCTTGCCTCTAAAGATGTGTTGGATGGTAAGACACGATCACCTTGAATGTGTGAGAAATACACTAATATTCAAAAGTTTAGGGTCAGCAAGACTTTTTTCATGTTTTAAAAAAAATAAAATATTGTATACTCACCAAAGCTGAATTTGTTTAATTACAAATACTGTAAAAACAGTGCATTTTGAAATATTGTTAGTTTAACTGTATTCTATTTGTATATAGATTTGAAATCTAATTATTCCTGCAATGTCAAAGCTGAATTTTATAATGCATCATGCAGTCCTTTAAAAATCATTCTAATATGCTGATTTAGTGCTAAAGAAACCTTTTAACCTTTTCATGCAATTAAGCACAAGCCTTATTTTACATCCCTAATCCTACCCAATACCTAAACTTAACAACTACCTTACTACCTATTAGCAGCAAATTAAGAATTTATTGAGGTAATAATCGTAGTTAATAGTTAACAAGTGTTACCTATTCTAAAGTGTTGCCTAAAAGAAAAGCATGTTGTTGATCCTTGTTATCGGCATAGAAACCGTACTCAATCATCTTGTACTCAGATCCTCAAATGTCCTTTTACATCTTTTTGTAGAGAACTGCCCTCATCACAACCCTGTGCTGCGCTCCTGGAAACCTGGCCATGATCTCAAAAAGGTGGTGGTGGTACGCAGTGGTGGGCATTATCGACTAGATTCATCTGCCACCCTGTACTCTATCACTATCCAGGCGGGAGGTAAGATCATTTGTGGAACGTGTAAAAAAAAGAAAAGAAAGAAAAATACCTTTGCAAAACATTTTGGCTTTGGAAATTTTGTACATTTCTGTATAACGCTAGTAAAAAGGAATACATTTACGATGCATATTATTTATTATTAATTAAAGTGCATTAAGTAAAAAATTGAGCAGACTTTAAGTACACCAGTTTAGTATGCTTAAAGTACAAATGCCAGGTATTTTTATTAAGTATGTGAATATATATTTTTGTAGTATCCTTAGCATTAAATAAATGTATTTTGAATACATTCTAGCATTTATTTTTCACTAGGGAAAGGAGAATTCTAGAACTTTTATTTGGGATTTAGTTCTCATCTTTGTCCCAATGTCATTAATTTTATTACAGGTTCAGTTGTCTTTGCCGATGATAAAAAAGGGTCCAAAAACATTACACTACGAACACGCCATATTTTGATAGAAGATGGTGGCGCTCTCTATATCGGTGCTCCAAAATGCCGCTATCGCTCCCTGGCTACCATCACCTTGGTCGGCCGATCGGATGAAACCTCCGTGACTGAGGTTCCCGGGATGGGCCGCAAGTTTCTGGGTGTGAATGCCGGAGGAACTCTCGAGCTTCACGGGTCAGAGAGACTGTCCTGGACCTTCCTCACTCGCACTGTACCTGCTTCAGGTTTGGCTAACGGCGACCATGGCTTCCAGAGGAACTTCAGCCGTGGAATTAACCTGCGTGTGGTTGATCAGGACACGGCGGAGGTGGTGTATAACGAGCGTTTTGACACGCACGATTCTTACAACGACAGTGATAGGCTCAGTCTGCTGCTGAAGTCTCTGCCTGCAGGACGCATCGTTGCACTGGCCACTGGAGATTCTGCAGTTAAGAGCCTGAAGAAGGAGACCAAAAAAGACATCCAGGATCTTCTAGGCAGCAACCATATCAATAATCTCAGATACAGGTGAATATCCCAGTTTGGTCAGGCTGGTCTCTTGACTAATTTAAGAGGGGGTTTGAGCACTTCTGTTTAGGTTGGGAGACCAGCTTAGACCAGCTGTTTTTTTTGTTTTAACCAGGGATAGAGATGTAGGGATGCCACAAACTCTGTGAGAGATGTAAATGAAGCACATTTATATCTCACAGAGTTTGTGGCATCCCACATGCCGTTGAATCTCTAAAGGGTGGAAGCAGGAAACCAGCTTTTTCCAATCAGATGTGTTTTTTGCTTTGATAATGCCGAGCACAGCTTTGAAGTTAGTGTGATTTGGAATAGAATGTGTCTTATTGTTCCATAAACCATATCCTAATTCCCAACTGTCCCCCCTGGGATTTATGCCCATGATGCTAGGCTTCGTATTATTAAACAATACTGTTCAACATTATGACCCTGCATTTGGACATTTTTTTTTTTTTATATAGCACAAAAAGTCAAGTCAGTTCTGAAAAAAATTATGCAAAAGTGATACTTAAGTGTCCAAAACAGTCTAACACTTTGGGGCCACTGTACATCTAGCACATTAATATTAACAAGAAATTTAAAGCAAAAATAAAAGTTCTTATTTATTGAGTTGGCATGTTGACTTTTGCCAGTATGTGTATGAGCAGTCAAATATAAGCCAGCTGTTAGTAGCTAATAGTCCTTAGCACTCTTGGGCTTAACCTAACTGGTTGGTTGTTTTACAGAAATGTAAAAGCTACCCAGTGTTTCACATTGCAGTATTTTGAAGGAAACCCCAGTGAAAGGTTAAACGGGCATATTTCCAGGATTTGTTTTAAAAGTGCTGACGCATGCATTTGTCTATATCTCAATGCAAGGATTTTTAAAGACCAGAAGAACCAGGTGTTGAGTCTCTATTAGTTACACTGCAGATAGAAAAGTATGGATTTTCAGTGAGGGATGTAGTTTAATGCCATGCAGCTGAATATATTTTGTAAAGCATTTAGTGTCAAATATAGAAATTCCTCCAGACATAAAGCTTACTTTTATGGTCTGCGGCAAAGGCACTTCTGTGTAACATTCTCTTACTACTTCAAGAAATGTGGAAAATATGCATATTTATTTTAATGTTCAAGCTGCAGACTGTGTCTCTAGACACATTAGTCTGGTAGGTATGAAAACTCAGTTTTCTGTGTTCTGTTACATAACTGGAGCTCGAAAGCAAAGAAAAAGTGTATCATATGAGGAAATATCATCTGTCTGCTGACTACTGACTTCGTGCCATTGCAGTTATGTGGTTTTCTGTGAATCTGGCGAAGGAGGATTTGGTTAGTAGTAGGTGTGACAGAAAAACCAACGTAAATGTACTCATTTGAAGACTACAGTTTGACACATCGCACATACAGAAACCTTTTCCTTTACCCTTGCTTTCCGCCCGTTACCAGTCAGACTCAGCACATCTCTGATGAAAACATGCAAACTTGGCAGCTCCCTTTTGCAAAACAGAACAATCTGGCACCATCTAACTAAAAAACTTGCGCAACATAAACCAGCCTGTCCAAGTCTAACCCCCTGCTCCTCGTAGGTACTCCTGAGGGGGTGCGTTGAAGCACGCATATTTTTGATATAAATGAACTGATAAGCCCTTTATTGGGTAGTGATAAATCCACCATATGAGCTCTGCCAATCTCAGACTAACTGGGAGGTAAATTGCAAAGAGTTGAGGTATGTAAAAATCTATAAAGTAGATTTTAGATTTTTTTTATTTTGCAAAAAGAATTAATCTTGCAAGGTGATCATTATATGTTGGAGCATCAAAAGAGTTAAATGACAAAACAAAACAGGCCTTTGTGCCTTCAGAGACACTGATAAGATCCCTGGTGTGTCTGTATCTGTGTTAGAGAAATAGTTTGTTTCTACAAATTTCATGCAGGTTTTGACATCATGGAATCATGGAAGTGTTTTTTTAACCTTGGAAAAACTTTTCATTATTATTAAACAAAGACTTTTAAGTTTTAGTGCCACACAAAGAATATGGAAATACTATTGTTTTAAATGTTAATAGTGCAGGAAACATTGTGATGATTCTTCTTTAATGATATTAGATAGTTCTCTCCCCTTTGAGAGAAGGAAATTGCCAGGAACAAGATGGAAAAAGACAGGAAAGATTCCTGTGTTAGTCAGACATAACAGTTATTCTGAGAGATGATGTAATATTGCCTTTTTGGCTGCTAAAAGATGATAACATGAAGGATAAAACAATAATAAAAGTGTAGTTTCTGGCCACTATAGACCTCCCACTTCACAGCAGCAAGTTATTGGTCTCAATGTGGGTAGTTAGTCACTCTGTTTATCCACAAAGATTTTATTAACTTGTTGTAAACTGCAGTGAACCACGCTTCCTAATGGGAGGAAGTTCAATGAGACACTATTTTCCAAACCTCTGGAGGGTTTTCGTGTTTGAGGCTTGGCCTTTAGAGCTCATATGCGTCAGTATAACAAATAGCATTTCTGACCTAGTTGCTGTGAAGAAGTAACTGCAGTTTGATCATAGTGGAAGTATTAATGCTACTACAGAAGCTAACTCCAGTAGTTCCAGAGCCTGTTGAGCCATAATAGTTTTTTTTTTTTGGTATTTATTTACCCACTTTTTCACACTCATTTTAGTTTCATAGTTTCCAAAGCTGAATTATACCATATAGGGAGAAAGGAAGAAGGGGGAGTCATTTATGAATTAATTAGGTAAAAATGTCAAGCCATTTATTATCCTGCTTTTTTTATTTTTTGAAGGGATTGTTTACATATTATTTCATTATTTGTCACTCCGTAGACCACAAAAACACGTTCAGTAGACTGTTCACACTGCTTTTGTCAATCCTAATCAATTGTGAATGGTGACCAAGGGTTGTTGAGCACCAAAAATAATGAAAAGCATCATTAAAGTGGTCCAAATGCATATTATATTAATGCATATTCTTCTAGTACGACAGCTTTAAGGGACATATTGAAACTTAAGGATAGTACACCCAAAAATATTGACTTTGACAGAATTTGTTCTGTGGAATATAAAGGAAAATTGTTTGAAGATTATTCCATTGTATGGACAGAAAAAAAAACAAGACGTTTGTCAGAATACATTCATTTTTGCTATGCAGAAGAAATAAAGTCATTCTGGTTTGGAGCGACAAGTCTCTTAATGACATTTAGGATGAGTAAATAGAAAAATGTTAGAACCCTTGAACATTGTGAATATTCAGACGGTGTTCTTTTATGAAAAGCAATGACTTTTTCAAACAATTCCACATTTTGGTTTATATTATCACAGACTGATCACAGAAATTCAATTGTTTTCAGTTGAGTGACAACTGCTCTTTTCATTGTACTAATGGGCTGACTAGAAAAATAATAGGAAGGACGGATTCAATTAGTCATTCTCATTCATCCTTGACAGTGTTTGGCTTTTTCACCTGAGAGTTTTGGCTGCTCTTCCATTAAATTATGTGGAATAACTGATCATCACTTCCACATGGAAGTGCATTGACAAGTCTTAATGGCGAAGCCATTTATCCTAATTTAAAATTTAAATCTTATTGTCATTGAAGTGATTGATTAGGCAGTTTATATGTTGAAAATACACCATTCCTCCAAATCTGCATCACGTTTACTCTTACATGTGTTTGTCCGCTATTGGCTTTTTTTAAATAGCTCTTTCTCTCCATTCTCCATCTCTATTTTAGACAGGCATGGGCCTTGGTCTCAGTAATTGGTGGAGGAAATGGTTCTTGCATGGAAGACGTACGAGAACATGAGAACCATGACACAGGTGGCAAGGCGCTGGCTCGCCGAGAGTTCGTCACTGTGGACGGTGTTGGTTTCACTGTTACTGCTTTCAGCGAGTGGAAAAATGGTACGTCTTGTACAGCATAGAGTAAAATCTACAATACTAAACAAGAAAACCCTTTTTAAAACCCTTTTTATAACCCTAACCCTTTTTGTTCTACAATAAAGGTTACCCTACAACAGGCTTCCAGGTGGATGCAGTGGATAAAGTGATTCTGAACCTGATGGATGACGTTAGCAGCTGGAAAGCGGGCGATAGGATTGTGGTGGCCAGCACTGATTACTCCATGCATCAGGCAGAGGAATTCACCCTGCTTCCATGTCCCCATTGTAACAGGAAACAGGTTCGAATTCAAGGTGTGGTAAACAGCATGCATTTCCTCTGGTTTCTTTTGGTGATGCAGTGTATCTGCTGTGAATTTGTATACAGCCGAGTTCAAGTAACGACAGTGTCATTGAGTTTAAAACAGGAAAAGGGTGAGGACTGTTTACCAGAATCACATAAACAAAATGTTATTTCTGGGAAGAGGCCAGCAGAGGCTATATAGATAATTTCACCATCATGTGCTCCACCCTGTTAAAAACATGTACAGTAATTGCTTCCCAGTGCTAATGTCCCAGCTGGTCTTTATTGAGTATAGGAATTTGGACACTTAAAGGGTTAGTTCACCCAAAAATGAACATTATGTAATTAATTACTCACCCTCATGTCATTCCAAACTCATAAGACCTTTGTTTATCTTCAGAAAACAGATAAAGATATTTTTGATGAAATCTGAGCGCTTTCTGACCCTCCATAGACAGCAACAGAACTACCACGTTTAAGGCCCAGAAAGTTAGTAAGGATATGTGCACAAAAAGTATTTTTGTAGCTTCATAACATTATGGTTGAACCACTGATGTAACATGGACTTTTTTAACGATGTCCGCACTATCTTTTTGGGCCTTGAATGTGGCAGTTGTTGTCTACACAGGGTCATAAAGCTCTCAGATTTGACCAAAAATATCTTAATTTGTGTTCTGAAATTGAACAAAGGTTTTACAGGTTTGGAATAACATGAGGGTGAGAAATTAAAGACAAAATTTTCATTTCTGTGTGAAGTATTCCTTTAAGTCATAATAATGTCTGAATGTTATTATTATAGATACTATAAATGTTTTTTTTTTTAAGAATTCTTAATAATAGAAATCATTTGTCACATTTTAAATTTCTTTTATAATCAATTTAATGCATCCTTTCTGAATAAAAGCCTTAATTTCTTTCCCAAAAAAAAAAAAAAAAGACTTACTGTCCCTAAAATGTTTTAATGGTATTTTATATCTTTAAAATAAATGTGATTTGAATTTATATTGTAGTGTAATGCTAAAACATTCATACATTATTAAGTATCCAAATAGTTTCTGGGGTGTATTGTGTATATATCACAATATATTCATTATTCCCAGCACATATGTTAATTCATTGGAGAATTGGAAATTTCTTCAGTATATGGCCTTTATTAAAAGGATGTAGTTTAAATGTCACCGTGCGCTTTGTGTCCTTTTGGCAAAGCTTTTGCCAGGCCTTTACCCTCCGGAAGGATACTGTGTGGACTCTGGGTGTGTGCGTAAAGGGCAGTCTGAATGTGTGGACAGGTTGCTTTCCTTCCTGGATCCATTATTTTACTTATTTATTTTTTTACTTTTCTTTTTAAGTTTATCCGCTTATTTCCAGTTCTTCCTAATTCGCCTTAATTCTTAATTCTTATTAATCTAATAAAATTATAAAAAATATTTAAACAGAAATTGTAGTTTGTTTCATTGGAGTTGGTTTAATTATTTCAGGTAAATCTCTCATAGTTTTTTATAAGTCATTGAGCTTTATGGTGTGTTATATGTTGGAATGTCTCAGGAAAGCCTCAGTTCATGCATGTGGGAGAGATACTGGACGGTGTAGACATGCGTGCAGAGGTGGCCCTCCTCTCAAGGAATATCCTCATTCATGGAGAAATGGAAAACTCCTGCTATGGAAAAAACTGGTGCCAGTACTTCAGCTACGACACCTTTGGGGGACACATCAAGGTCTGTTTGAAAACTCGGTGTGTGTGTGTGGTTGAGTGTTTATTTAACACTAAGCTGTCTGGTGCTTTCATGTGGAGAAATCACAGGCTGTTGTATGTTGGGGTTTGCACCAGACAATTGAGTACAGCTCTTTTTATTTTGATTGGAAGAAACTGAAAGCATAATCTTACATTTGTCTGTTATTTTTGGCTGCAAAATGAAAAACCACAACACAAGTAGCGCTTATACGACTTACTCGGTTTTTTATTAGTAGACTAGTTGAAGGGTCAGTGTTTACATTATTTAAATGACCAACCATATGTTACGCAGCAGTCTTTTCGGTTTCTGGCAAGTCTAGTGCTGTGCTAATATAGAGTGTGTTAGTGGAGAAAATGTCAGAATTATTTATTAATTATAGTTTTTTAAAATATATTTTATATACATTTGGTTCATTATATTTGATTATATGTTATATGATAATATTTTTTTTCTTACAGTTTTGCATAATTAAACGATGGATGGATAGATAGATAGATAGATAGATAGATAGATAGATAGATGATTTTTGATCTCCTGTTTTTAATCTTGTTCAGATTTCGGGGAATTTCTCGTCAGTCCACTTGTCTCAGGTGGAGCTGAAACACATGGGTCAGCAGCAGGAGAAGGGCAGATACCCAGTGAACTTTCATAGGTGTGGAGATGTGGACCAGCGCGGGGGATACAGTAACCCAACATATCTAAACTCCCTCTCCATCCATCACTCCTTCTCCCGATGCGTTGGCATACATGCCACTAACGGCCTGCTGGTGAGAAAAATATATACGTCCTTATAATAATGCCTTTCTGTACATTGATCTTCTCATTTTGATTCAGCATGATGTCTTCCTTTTATTATAGGTTAGGGACACGGTTGGCTATGTTACGCTGGGACATTGTTTTTTCCTGGAGGACGGGATTGAACAAAGGAACATATTTTTCCATAACCTTGGCTTGTTGACCAGGCCAGGGACCATTCTCCCCACTGATCGCAACGATAGCATGTGCGCAGAAATTACAGACAGGGTACACAAAGGATATGTACCATCTCCTGCTAACGAGTGCAAGTAAGATAAACTCTCACATATGTATTTAATATTGCTCGATAGACCTGTAACATAAACTGAGGCCAATATTCACGCTGCGTGAAGCCTCTCAGCTTGAAATTGTGCATTCTGTTATCTGAAAGTCTCTTAGTGTTTGTTGTGTTCTGGGTAACTGACCTTGACAGTGTGACCTGCTGTATTGTTTGGTCAAATAACAGGAGAAAGAACAGAGCTCATTTCCTGAGACTCAGCGATAATCTTTTTCTCTTATCCGGGCAATAAAACATCCAGGGTACCAGGCGTAGGATAGCTGAGGAGGTGCTGTTTTCAAAAGGATAACAAATGTTTTGGGAGAGAGTGTGTGTCTGTGTGTGTTTGTGTATAGAGCTGTAGATGTTCAGGTTGAAGATAGATGATGGAATATGCTTCAGAGTTGTAGATCTGAACAAACAGTGAGGTAACGCTGTGGTCAGGTTAGTAGACAGTTGCACTTTTGTGACAGGGTTATTACAGACTCTTTTTTTTTTATTATTCTCTCTCTTTTTTTAAGAGGTTTTTGCTGGATCTTTGTTGTTGTTGTTTTTTTACCCAAATAATTTTTACATTTTTGTTTATTTAAGTTTTATTGTAGTTTTGGAATTTTAGTGCTGCCTTTAATATTTTATATATTTTATAAACAATATTAAAGACTAAGACAAATTAATTTATGTCTACTTTCATTTTGCTTTGGGTAAGATAAAATATAAGATTTACTTTGTCATTTTGTTTTAGTTTAGTTTCAGTTTTTCAGTATTTAATTATTTATCTAAAATATTTATTAGTATTTTTAATAAGCTATGCTTGATTTTTTGTTTGTAAGACCATTTCCTCATGCTCTTCATGCTCAGAATAAAAAACCCCGTGTCTTTTTCACTAACCACCCTCACTATCCAAACACTAAATGTCACAAAAAAAAATAAAATATATATATATATATACACATATATATATATATATATATATATATATGCATGCTTTAATGTATTTTAAAATCACACATTTACAAGACCCTGTCTGATCTGTGTATTCTAGGGCAGTATCTACATTTTGGATCGCACACCCCAATAATCATTTGATCAGTAACTCAGCAGCTGGATCACAGGTATGCTCAATCCTTAATATAACCAAATGAATAACTTTTACCGTCCTCTGTAATGAAGTGTTTATTATTATATTATCATAGACTGACTGTTCTGTGACTTTCTCTGATTGAATTTGTGCTCTTTCAAATGATGCCCACAGCTCTGTGATATTGATGAGAACATCAAGGCGGTTATGTAATCACAGATAGCATCTCATCATTCCAATCCTTTATTAAGGATCTATTTGCCAATATAAATCTCTTCGGTCTGGTGGTATTGTCATGCTTTGTTTTGTTTGATTGAGGTTTTGTATATAAAGGCATGTACCCTCCACCCTTTTTATTAAAAGAAAACTTCTCATGAAGTCATGCTTTCAGCAGACCAGGCTAAGAAAGTCTGAATCTTCTTTCTGTGATAGAAATCAGGACTCAAGAATAGATATAATTCGCAACACTTTTCACTAGTGTAAAAAATGCATTTGTACCATCAGATAAATGTTGAGTAGACATTTACCTAGTACATGAATTTCCCCCCCCCTTTTTTTTTCTCAGGATGCAGGAATTTGGTATGTTTTCCACAATTCTTCTACTGGTGATTCTCATGGACTGATTCCAGAGACGAAAGCTGAGCTCACGCCTCTGGGCGTCTTCTTTAACAACCGTGTTCATTCCAACTTTAAGGTAATCAAATGCCTCATCTATGACTCTAATCCCAAATTCACTAACCAGTGAGAAACACAAACCTTCAAATAATAATAACAATGCTTCAGGATAATTAGACTTTATGATTTATAAATGCATTCTGAGTCTTTTTTGTAAATTATCTTCAGGTGATTTATCGCACAATATGAATGCTAATGTTATTTCTCCGTCTTCATTTAATACCCAGCTCCCTGTGACTCATAAAAGTGCAGTTCATAAATCATTTGGGTTTTGTAACGTTTTATTAAAAGTGGCTTCAGGAAAGACTCATGCAATCAATTACAAGTTCAGGTTTTTATTGCACACACACAAGGCATCTTCGTTCTTTCTCTGAAATGCCTGATTGTTCAAAGTCCCGCACAATGTGCTTGTGTGACGCAGTGCTCACACATACATTTCCCTATACAATAGTTCTCTGTTATCCTCTTGTTTATGTTGGCCTGCTTGAGCTGTGTGCTTAGTGTCGTGACTCGTGACTGTCCAGGTGCAGAGAAACTACAGGCTGCGCTTTTACTGGCTCTATATTACTCGACTGATACCAGACACTGAACATACAATTTTAAAGTGAAGAGTGATTGCTTCTTTCTTCCTGTGTCAGGCTGGCCTCTTCATCGATAGAAAAGTCAAGAGCACCAACGCCACTGCAACAGACCCACGTGAATACCTCTGTCTGGACAACAGTGCTAGGTGAGTGAACATGGTGTACGTTCAGGGTCAGTTGATTCAGCTTATAAAGAAAACATATCTGCTCAGATAGAGTTTCTGCACTAGTCAGGGGGATTCAGTATATCTGGAGTTCTCTTCTTAAGCCACACACTTAAACCACAAACCACACTATAAATATACCATTGCAGAGTGTCTATATATATATATTGAGTAGGTGTATGTTCCCCTTTGTTTATTTCAGATATTGCGACTATATTCTGTGTTAGAATTAGTGGGTGAATCTCACAAAAAGGTCCCATTTGAGAGCAAAACATCATTTTGGCATTGTGCCAATTATCAACTTCCCCCAAAATATCTGATTTGCATAATGTTTATTTGTTTTACTTGTATAATTAATATCATTTATTAGTTTTTTTTTTTAGATTTTCTCGTAACACTAAACAATAAGGTGTCATTTGTTAACACTAGCTAATGTATGAACTAACATGAACATACAATGAACAATGCATTTATTTATCTTTGTTAACATTAGTTAATAAAAATACAAACATTTATTGTTAGTTATGTTAGCTCACAGTGCATTAACTAATGTTAACAAACACAACTTGGGATTTTAATAATTCATTAGTAAATGCAGAAATTAGCATTAAACAAGATTAATAAATGCTGTAGAAGTATTGTTCATTATTAGTTCATGTTTACTAATGTTGTTAACTAATTAACCTTATTGTAAAGTGTTACCAATTTCCCGTTGTTTTCAGTGGTGTTTTTTTTATTTGTAGTCCAGATGAAACAAAGTGGTCACAGATATTTTCTGTAGACTGTAGTTTTCACTGGAAGGTAGATAGGTAGATAGGTAGGTAGGTAGATAGATAGATAGTTCACAATAAGACCTGTGTGTCTATATATATATATATATATATATATATGTATATATGTATATGTGTTTGTATATTTGTATATATACTCTAGCATTAAAGGAATAGTTTACCCAGAAATTTACATTTTGTCACCCTCATGTCATTCCAAATCTTTATGAGTTTCTTTGAACATAAAAAGGCAATATTTTGAAGAATTTTGTAGAACTAAACAGTTGTTGGTCCCAATTGATTTTTATAGTATTTCTGTCTCTACTATGGAAGTCAATGGGAAACAACAACTGTTTGGTTCTTCAAATTCTTCAAAATATCATCCATTGTGTTCAACATAAGAAAGAAGCTCATACGGCTACAAAATTTTCATTTTTGGGTGAACTATTCCTTTAACAGTGTTGCTTAACCAAAGGTTTCCTTTTGAAAAAAGAATTGGTGACATTTGTTTCTCAGGTTCAGGCCTCATGAGAACTCTGATCCAAGCAGGCCACGGGTGGCCGCACTCATAGACACTCTCATTTCCTTTAAAAACAACGATCTGGGGGCCTGGATCCGCGGAGGTGACATCATCATACAAAACTCAGGGTAGGGCTCAAAACCTCTTGATTGTTAGACTTGTTCAAATCTTAAGACAAGCGCATTGCATAAATAAAATATAGCAATCTTCTGATTACTGTTTTGTTTTCCTGACAGGTTTGCAGACAATGGTGTTGGACTGTCATTTGCAAGGTACCATGTCATTTTTCTGTTTGTTATTGCATTATGATCTAATTAATTGCATATATGAACAGCATTAAACATATTAAATTGACAGCTATAGTGTTTGTATCCGAGAGCATGTGTACATGCAGGAATGTTCTTGCTCTCTGTGTCTTTGGCTGGTTGCAGGCATGGTAATTTAAAGGAACATTTTTTATTTTATTTTACTAGAACAGTCACAGTCTGATTGGCAAATGTGTGCAAGTGTGTGAATTTGTCTGGGCTAGTGTTTTACATCAACCACCTAAGGCAAGCAGTTAATGAAACAGTGTTTCCCTCCCCTCCTCCTCTTTTTCACTGCAGTGATGGCAGCTACCCTAAAGATGAGGGCTCCAGTCAGGAGGTCTCCCAGTCTCTGTTTGTTGGTGAGAGCAGAAACCGTGGCACCAATGGAGGGCAAAATAAATACTGGGGGATTGGTGGAGTAGACAGAAAGATGAGAACTCTACCAAGAAACAAGTATGTGAGAGATGTAATAAATGGATTAGTATTAATAAAGTTTTGTCTGGTTTAGTGAAATACAAATTCTTTGTTTAATTTGCTCTGTTTTTTTTTCAGGACGTTTCCTATCCGAGGTTTTCAGATAAATGATGGTCCAGTGAGAATCTTAGACAGCACATTTCGGGCCTTCAGTCCCACGACAGAGCGCTTCACCACGGCTGTGGGATTCAGCCTGAAAAACATCTGGCAGCTGACACCCAGAAATAACCTGTCGTCTCTCGCCTTCCAGCCTAGTGTGAGTGCACATACACATTTAGGACCTGGACACTGTTCAAGTGCTATATGACACCACTATATTGTGACTGCTAACCCACCTAAAACACAGACATACAAGTTACTCAGTTTAACTGCTTCTGTGTTGTTTTTACATTTTACAATGTTTTAATATTATTTGAGTACACTATTTCAGTCACCTTTATTACTCCCTAATTTTATTTTAGACTTTTTATGTATAATTTAATTCCCCTTGTAGCATCCATTTGTCATTTGGTTTTCACTCTATATTTTTCCAGTACTTATAGTTTCTGTTTATTGATTTAAATTATTTTATTTTTGTTTTAGTTATGTTATTTTGGGACCAAACATATTTAATTAAAATTTTTCAACTTTAACAAAACACATAATTATAAGACACAATCATATAAAAAAGGGGGTGTCGGTTTTTTTTTTTTAGTAAGAA
>JAUMHE010000048.1:4584276-4655630 GCA_032359235.1 Enteromius mattozi
CAACTTTAACAAAACACATAATTATAAGACACAATCATATAAAAAAGGGGGTGTCGGTTTTTTTTTTTTAGTAAGAAGCAGATTTAACATAGGTCATAAAAGGAAAAGAAAAATGTTATATTCAAAAATTAAGTGGATAACAACACTAAATACATAGTGGTTCCACAATACATGTTCAAAATCTTATGCGCTCACATCAGAGACAAATCAGTCTCTAAATAATTGACATAAGGCTTCCAGACATGGTAAAACTTACCTGGCTGACCATTAACTAAACATTTTAAATATTCCAGTGGGATTAGTTCCTCAAGTTAGTGCGTTAACCAGGTTTTTTACCATTAAATCAAACAATAATAATAATAATAAAAATAAAATACATTTTACTTGATTAAAGTAAAATATAAAAAAAACTTGCTATAACAAACTAAATAAAATAAATAAGAACAATATGCACATTAAGCATAAAAACTACTAAAATTGCACAATTCCTACAACTTTGACTGAAATGAAAATTAAAATGGAAATATATATAAAAAAAATGCTATATATATATAAATTTACTAAACTAAATTTTACTAAATTTACTAAACTTTGTGGTACAAAAATAACACTGGTGCTAATTTGTATAATATATTGTGTTTCAAAAAATAATTTGTTACCATTTAATTTAATTTAATTTTAGTTCTAAGTATGGAGATTACAAGCTAAGAGAGAAAAAATAATGAAGAGTTTAATGACATTTTTACCTATAATTGTTTTTTTATGACTGGGTTTGTCAGAGTCATCTATGGACTAATTACAGGGACTGACCCCCAACCTGAACATAATTGCATTACTTAAGGTCATAGAGACCATTTCTTTAGAAACCCAGATCTCCCAGATAACACCACCCAGTCTGTCTAGTCTGTAATAACGGTTATTTATCTTAAGTGTTACTAATGCTTGTACTTATTGCTTGTTTCTCAGCGAGAGAGATGACACGTCTGGTTGTTCTCTCTTGATTTATCACCATCTGCTCTGGTGCTGAGTAACTCAATATTAAGACCCTGTTCTGGCAGCTGGTATTTAACATATGTTAAAAAGAGCCCTTAGAAAGATGTTTAAATGTGGTCATATTTTGCTTCACTTGTGTCTAAATGGTAAATTTTTCATCTGTCCTGTTGTTTCCGTTACCATTTCTCATGACCAGTAATCCTTTTTTTAAAACATCCAGGTGACTCTAAGAGCATTTTTTGGCCGCCCAGGCGAGTGGTTTGAACAGAATGATCTGGACGGTGATAAAAATTCCATCTTTCATGACTTGGATGGTTCGATCAGCAGTTACACAGATACATATGTGGCGAGGGCCGACAACTTCCTGATCCGCCATCCTCAATGTGTGAATATTTCTCATTGGAATGGGGTTGTATGCAGTGGCAAGTACTCTCAGGTAAAAAAAAAAGTGTCTCATTCTCTGTTTACATTTTCATGTCATGTTAATATGCAAATACACCACTGTTTAAAAGCTGTGTTCAAATGTTTTTTTTTTTAAAGTGCTGTATGTAAGGTTTTCTCTTATAAAATCCAAAAAATAACTTTAATCTGTATGATCCTACCCACTTCTTATCATCGGAAAATGCATCTTATAGCTGTCAGTGAATCATGTTATGTTTACATAGCTGTTTCTCTGAAAAATAATGCTATAACCACTAATTCTACTCTAAAATTTGTGTTCTGGTGCAGAATGCCTTTGTTTTTCTGTATCCATTTCAACCTCTAGCTGTCAATCTTACATACAGCACCTTTAATACTTTTAATAGCAGCTTTAACAAGGATGTGTTTATGTAGTGAAAAATATAGTAAAAAGTATTAGTGTAGAATGTTTAAAATGTTTTTTTTTTAATATAATTAATAGCCAAATCTGCATTTTCAGCAGTCATTACACCAGTCTTTAATGTCACATGATCCTTCAGAAATTATTCTAATATGCTGATTTGCTGATATGCTGAAGAAATATTTATTATTGCTGCTGAAAACAGTGTGTGCTGCTTCATAATTTTGTGGAAACCTTAGCAAAAGAACAGCATTATCTAAACTGTTATAGTCTTTGCTGTTATTTATTTAACAATTTAATGCTTCTTTGCTGAATAAAAATGATAAATTCACAAAAAAAAAACCTTACTGACCCCAAACTGTTGAATAGTAGTGTATAACTGTTTTTACTTTTTAAACAATGTTAATTATGTTCTCCATAGGTGTATATACAGACGCAGGGCACATCTAATCTGAGCCTGTCTATCAGTAGAGATGAATATCCTGATAAGCCCATGGTTCTCAGAGGCATCAGAAGCCAGACAGCTCCTTCTCAGCAGTACCAACCTGTACTGATGATGGGCAAGAGCTACACGGTGCACTGGAATGGAGCTGCACCCAGAGAAACAGTCCTGTCACTTATCAATTTCGACCAGTAAGTAAAAAAGGAGGAATGTGGTCCCCATATCTGAAACAGAACATTAGTTACTAAACTATATAACCATGAAATTTGGCCTTAGTAATTTCTCAAACCTTTTTGCTCCTCTAGGGGTGATTGGGCACTTCTTGGCTTCTGCTACCCCAATGAAACAGTCTTTCAGATCACATCAGACATCTACAACAAGCAGAACAACACCTTCGATGGCATAGAGGACTATGGCCCTGTATCATCCATTTCAGACCTAGAGAAACGACAGCAGGAGAGGAAGTACTTTTTCGACAAATCTGTCGGGTAGGAAAAAATTATTTGAATATTAAGAAGCCTTTATCAAAAACAAAGCTGTAGAAATCAACTTAGGCCTATGCATTTTTGTTAATTTTAATTAATATCCCTCTTAAAGTGACAATGTCATGGTTTTTTTAATGACCTTTCATGCAGTGTGTAGCACAGCTCTAAGTGAATGAAAACATCCTGCAAAGTTTTAAATATGAAAGTGCACCGTGTTAATGTCTCTCAAAAGAAAGAGTCGACTCTGAATCATTGAAAAGAGTCATTTTTAAAACGAGTCCCAAGTCATTTTATTTTGACTCTTTAAATGAAATTGACCAATCACCGGAGGGGTTTGGAAAAATTTATCGTTAAATTAATCGTTTGGGAGTCTATGAACAAATAAGGTCAAAATAAATGCATATTATAAGAAGATCAAAGTGTTTTTTGACCTTGCATGCATGGCGACCTGTTGTTTGGGACTCCCAAAACCAAAATATGAACCTTTCATTACTTATAATAGGGGCACTTCAATATAATATTACAATTCTAAAAAAGTAAATAAATAAATAAATAACACACCAAAAAACGAAAATCTGTTGTTGTTTTAAATCGTTCAAGGAAATTTAGACATCACAGCGTTATAACATAAATTATTCATTTTCAGATCTGCTTTAAGATTTAAATCTTAATTAATAATCATTAGATGATGGAAAAGGTGTTCAGTGTGACATGATTCTTCATAAAGCATTCTAATATGCTGATTTGTTGCTCAAGAAACATTTTTAATTATCACGCCATTAAATGAGACAATGTTGTTCTGTCATGCTCAAACAATCAGAGCAATGTTTTGATAGTGACACAGAGCAACATTGTTTACACTTTTCGTTGGAATTGACCCATGAATGGCTTACTTATAGTTGTCTCCACAAATTAATTCTCTTACATATCACCTTTAATTTGATGTATACCATTTTATTAGCTCATTTTATCACAAAGCCTCTGGGTTTTACTTCCTACTTGTTCTACTTTATTTAAATTCATATTGTCAAATCCAGATAAATTATTGTTTACAGTGCAGCCTGATCAGTCTGAGACAGTAAGCCTGTGTTTAACCTCCAGTTTGTTATGGCTGTACGCACGAGCTCGGCACAGACGATACGGCCATAGCTACTGCTCCACCGCAGGCTGCGAGAGAGTGAAGATCATCGCCACCGTACGTGCCAACCAAAAGACTCAGACCTGCAACTGCACCGCCAATGCCTACCCCAAATACAGAAAGCCTGCCAGCAACATAGTGCCTATGCCAAAGCCGAACACAGAGCCCTGCAGAGCCTGTGGGGCCTCACAGGTAAGTACGGTCCAAACTCCATATGAATGGACAGGATCATTTGTGTATCTCTGTTTGAGTAGGGCTGGCTTTGAACTATGTGCCAGATAGACAGACTGTCCATCTGTCCGAGAGACTTACCTTGCGTTTTCTGTGTAATTGTAACAGGGAGCCATTAAACTGTCAACCCTGAGTGACTTTTATACTCCTTCCTCTAGTTTGCCTTCTCCAGTGATCCATGGAACAGCTACCTCCAAACCCAGATCAAATCCCTCAGAGTAGAAGAAGAAAGTAATGACACGCAGGCCTTTATCACTGTGAGTACATTTCAAAACTTTATCAGTTGGCTAAAATTAATTTGTGGACATTTTGTTTGCAGTCATAATGTATTTTAGTTTCATTTCAGTTCATTTGAATCATGTTTTATATATATTAATGATAATAAAGCTAATTTAAATGATTTAGTGATTTTGCTGTGACGGTGGGGAGAGGTCGCCTTTTTAATTTTACACAGTGTAGAGGAAAGAATTAGAATATATATTTTTGTACTTGGTGCATGCAGAAATGAATGTTGTTAACATTTAGAAATTGTTTATGGGACCTGTTTTACTTATAGGTGAATGCAGAGAGGTTTGACCTCAAACAGTCAGGGTTCCTCATAGTTACTGTGGACGCATGCTCTGGAAAAGTCACACAGAGCTCTTTGTTTACGACGCAGGATACTAAAATGGAGCAGTATTTTAAAACTGGAATTATGAAGAGGTGAGTGGTGAGAATTTTGGTTTTGGGGTTTTAAACTGTTTATTTAGAGGTCGGGGAAAGTTGGCACTGCAGTAGTTGTCTGGTTCAAGAGGTTGAGAAGTGGCATGAAGTGTTTATTGAGGAAACTGGTGATGAGTGCAAGGATTTGTGCAGTGCTGATTTTATTTAGTGTATGTACTACTGTTCATAGGTATGGGCTTTGTAAGATAAGCTAAAGATAAGATACATTTTTTAATGAATTGTCCATGAATGAGTCCATGAATTTAGCATTTGTTTTAAAGTGGCAGTAAAGATATATAAGAAATGTAAACAAATTAATATTTGTAGTTAATGCTGTTGGTTTGCATGTTTGTTTTGTGAAGTATTGTAATCGAAGACTGGAATAGTAATGCTGAAAATTCAGCTTTGCCATCACAGGAACAGTTATTTTAAAATGTAATATTTCACAATATTACTGTTTCTATTGAATTTTTGATCAAGCAAGTAAGTGCTCAGCTCTGGTGAGCATAAGAGACTTAAATAATTAACATTAAAAGATTTTAGCAACCCCAAACCAACGAACAGTATTGAATTTTTGCTGTTTCAGTAGACCTTTTATTTTAAAGGGGCCATGAACTGCTTATTTATTATTTTGTACTGTTCTGAGGTTCACTTTTATAGTGTCATCAAACTTCATCATAATGTAGAAGTAATAGGATACTTTCTGTACTGTTTTGACCCCCCCTCATCGGAGCGCTCTGTTTGAATAAGCGAGGTGCGTTGTATACTCTCAAGTAAACAAGCACTGCTATGATTGGCTAAGAGTTTGAAAGCCTACATCCTTCAAAGAGTAACGCTACTGTGTTGTAGGTTAAAAATGCATAAATACTCAGCACATATCAAACAATCTTTAATAACAGACAAAGCAATAGTGATCACATAATAAAAACAGCTACTCACAGAGAGACATTACTGTTGGATACAATATAGTATCTGTTTGTGCCTTATTTGTAAACAAATCCACAGTAAAATGAAGTTAACAAAGGACCAAGTTCTTACTGACATGGTGTGAGTCTGTGTTTTGCTGCAACATGGCAATGCACACCGTGTTTTTGTCTTTGGAGCCATCTTTATTATTTGGTTTCTGCATGGACCTGTGTTTGCCTTTCTCTCTTTATTTACCCACTGCGTGCGTGAATCGGTGGGCGGGGCTATACAGGCAGTGATGTAGAAGCAGGCATTGATCATCTTCTGCGGAGACGGTGCCACTCTATTATATCATGGCACATTCCACAATCTTTCGTTTAGACCGATTGGCTTCAATATAAGGTGTTTTTAGACTGAGAACATTTTGAGTTCTGAAATTTACTTGTCTATCAAAAGATCAGGGGAGCTTTGATTTCTCAGTTCATGACCCCTTTAAAGGTAAGGGATTTCTGCATTTCGTTTTTTAGACTAAATCTGGTTGGTTCTGTGTAGGTCGATAGTTCTTCTTGCAACAAGAGGTCAGCCTGCTGGCATTGCTGGTGTTGCACAATTTCTGGTCCCGTTGGGATTTGCTAAAACACCAGATCTTCAAAAGAAAGGTAAGGTATTTCTAAAGCAAAAAACTGCTGTCAGGATCAGTTTTTCCTTGATGAGGATCATGCTGGGTTTGCTGATTCCTATGACTGTTTGTTTTATAGATGCCATTGCTTTGTTTGGGTTCCTCGGCCAGGGAGGTCCTTCACCACAGCCATGGTCTGCTCTGTTGGCCTCCCAAGATACCAATGTGCTGGGATTACAGGAAAGGTTCATTCCCCTGTCCCTAGAGGAATACTCTTGTCCACCACAAAAAGACCCTTCCACACGGAGGGATCTTGAACTGCTGAGAAAATCTCTTAGCCAAAAGTGAGCCTTTACAACACAACCAGCGAATGAATGTGAACTTATGAACGTAATTTATTTCGGCAAAGGAAAGCGCTAGTGGACTTTGAACAAGCATTTTGTTAAGCGAGTGAATGTATTTGTTTGTTTGTTGTTTTGTCCTGCGTGGTTGCATTTTGTCATAAGTGTTACAGCACAAAGTGATGCACTTTTTTTCAGTACACACCAAACATCTTTATTTCAAACTGGATAACAAAAGGACAGGACAAACTAGAAGTACATTAAAGGGCGATCTTGCATTTCCGTACTACCAGAGTTGAAGTACAGTACAACACAAATGGTCATTCGGGGGCCTTTTTCTCCTCCAACCATCTGCAATCTGGTGTAAACGACCCTTAAACTTTCCTTTTCCGTTATTTATTCCTCTTGATTTAATGGGACATGCCATTATTTAGATACATCATACTGGATTTCCCTGCTGCTCGCACATCATGAGTTTCACCGATTAAGTATTTGACAGTATTCACGTTTCATTTCAACACAAAACATTATCTACAGCTAAATTATTTTTTTTAAAAAAACATTTTACCGTTATATTTACTGTTATGTATGTGTATGTGGTAAAGGTGTTAACCAGTGAAATTTTATTAGTTATCAGGTCTTTTGCATTTCAACACACCAAAGATTTGTATGACAGATATTAACAGAATGGTTAAACATTCGGTCACTTTTATGTTTTTCCAAGCCTGTATTCCTGTCTAAAGTGGGATTTAAAATGAGACAGAATCAGGTACTAATCACTTTTTTTATTATTGAGGGGGGAAAATTATGAAAGCGAATGGTCACTGAGCCTGTGATTTGATTTCATTTTGTGTTGGTTTGGAACAACATTAAGGTAAAAAAAAGACAGAACTTTTTGGGTGAACTGTCCCTTTAAGATAATGTCCTTTATCTGCCTTTACAGTGCCATCACTTCATTTGAAAGATGTAACATCCCATATGAAATGTATTGTCATTATTGTGATTGAAACGGAAGCCTGAATTGCCTGTATGTGACGTTTTTGATTTGAGTTGAATTAGTTAGGTTGCTTTTTAACCACTGAGTTTTATTGGTAGTCTTAAACAGAGATCACAGTTTTGTAAAGTGTTTCATAAAGGTGCAAAAAGTTTTTCCTCAGTATATAGGTGTTGTTTCCATCCAGAATTTTTTTCCTTTTGTAAAATGCTGCCTTTTTTACTAGTTATGCTTTTGTGCTGTAATTCGATGTTCTGATTCAGATAAAATATTACAAAGCTTAGAAAACTAAAATGCGTGTTTGTGAATCATGTGCTGCTACTCGGAGATAATTATATGACCACTAGGGGTCATGATTGCTTTACAGGTATGGTAATGGACTGCAAGTATGAAGGGTGAAATATAGAGTGAGCCACAGACCTGGACATTCAGGTGTTAGAGCTCAATCACGTACTCTTAAACCACACATAAATTCCTGTTTTTACCATCTTTCTTAGCTTCTTCATCTTTCTTTTGAAATATTATAAATGCATGTTACATGATAAAGCTAAATTACTTAATTTAAATGCCTTCGAAACGATATAACCTACTGAATCGCTTGCTACAGACTTTCTGTGGCTTGACACAATCTGTTTAAATAATATAGATACGACAAATTTGGTCAGATCGCATGCATATTAACCGTGTTGGATAGATGTTTTTCAACAGGCATGCGAAGGCTCTCAATAAATGTTCCCGCCGGAATGTTCCGCGCGCGGTCATCACGATTAACTTCTGTCACGCATCACGCAGTGTTCAAATAAGACTCAGCAGGGCTTGTTTAGCGGTGGGCTGACAGAACCAGAACAATAAAAGCAGCACACTCCCACTCAAATGCTACCCGTGAACCATATTCAACACTGATAGAGTCGGCTTCATCGAAGTCTTAAGAAAGTGAGGCAGCCGATTGGAATTGCTGCAGTGAATCTGGGCAGATTTGGTGACTGGCAAGCAAACAAACAACCGTTTTATCTTTCTATATGAAGGTAAAGGTCTTGTTAGGCATTCCCCAAGCTCACATGCTGAAGCTGAAAGCAAATTAATTGGCCTGTTGAATTATTATCCATAGACAATGTACTGTGCATATAAGGATTGTTCAATTGTTTCACTGAATAATTCTATTTTAATACACAGAACATAAGTTTCTCCCTTAAAAAAGTACTAGGTCATTTTCTCAGCCTTGCATGTCTGTTGTGATATTATCTTTCATAGCCAAATACATTCATTCTGGTATTTATAGTTTATGAAGACCAGTGTTGGCCAGTAATAACTTACTGTAAGTTACTCTAATAATATTAGGCTAATACATTATATTACTATAATTACAAATCTTTTCCTTTCAAACGTGTGTGATTTGATAAAATGCATAATGAAATATAATTTTACGGGTAATGGAGAATTTACAAAAACAAAACAAAACACTTGACAGTTAATGAGATTAATGCAACACTGCTGTTTTGTCACTATCAGTCACTATTGAGTGTTTGTAATAAGTTCTGACTGAGATCCAATGTGGATTTTGGTCAAATGATTAGGGAAAATAAGTAATGTAACTAAGTTACTGTTGCCAGAAAGTAGGAGGGTAACAATTTGCATATTGTGTATCATACGATTCATGGTCATTTTCCAAATCATAGTGATCATCCCTATCGCTTTATTAGAAGAGAGTGGGAGTGCACGTGCGTGTCATTATTTAGTTGTTTGCAATGCACTTATCAAAGGGATCAATTTCCTGTGACAATGAACATACCAATATGTTAACCTGAATAGAATATCATGAAATTAAAAGAAACATACATACATACATACATAGGGCGATAGAACATATGGTTTGTACAATATAAAAACCATTATGCCTATGGAGAGCCCCCATAAACTAAATATGCAAGAATGTGTGTGTTTATACACAAATACATTTTCCATGTCAAAATTCCCTACTTTTTCAGACTCAAATTTCCAGATGTCTCTGAAGATTTTTCCAACCACATTTCTTCGTAAAAAACTAATTATTTAATATTTAATTATGGAAGGTTTAAATTCATTTCTGAAATCACATTTTGATCCTCTCACAAATGTTGTCACAGTTCTTAATTTATTATTATCTGCATGTACACTCCATAATAAAAAAAAAAGTTGAAATTGATTTCTTTCTGTTATGGTTAAAACAAAAAAATGGGATAATCGTTGTGATTTTGAGCGGTGTTGAGCAAATTCTCAGTAACTTAAACACATCCGACTGGCCAACATGATTATAAGCTACAAACAAGCCTCAGTGAATTTAAGATTGTTTTGAATATTTGTTTGATACACTTCCACACTTTTTCATGAAAAAATATGTTTATTTGTATTTTTTTTTTAATTCTCAATTGTATAATTTACAAAACATAATAGGGGCAGTAGTCTGGAAGCAAACATTTTTCCATACTGCTTTCTTTTTTCCATAATTTTTGAGATATGGAAAATACCAAAATCAATTTCCATACTTTTCCACACTGTGTAAAAACAGTGATTGACAAAATGGTGTAAAAAAACATGCAGGATTTTTTTTTTTTTAAATATAATTATTACAGGGTTACCGCGGGGTCTTAAAAAGTCTTAAATTGTACAAGAAAGTCTTAATTATGAGTTCAAGAGGTCTTAAATCTGGAGACGGAAAGAATTGCGATATGGCTAAATGCGATTAAAAGATGATTAAATTTCAAACGACTCTGATTTCATTAAATAAACCTGAGCGCTGCAGGTCCAGAGTCCGGTGAGTCGGAATGAATCTGTTAACAAGTTAAACTAGTTCAGTTCAATTGCAATGACTCACTTATTAACAGTGACATGCTGCCTCCTACTGGCGGTTTTAATTTTACATTTAAAATATCTGAATTTTTTAAAAAATGATTTCAAACATCAGTTTTCAACTTTTTACGTTTCAAATATCGAAACATTATTTATGCATTTGTAACTGCATTTGTAACATCTACATGCCATTGCAGAGGTTAATTCTGATACTGATTTCATTTGCTTGGTAATAGCAAAAATGCAAAAAAATTGATTCAAAAGATGATGCACACTTTCAAAGGAAAGGCTTAAAGGTAAAAATGCCCAGAAAATTTACTGGAAAAAGATGAATTTCTATCACTATCACTGTTTCTATCAGTGTGAACTGACCACACAGAATATGAAGAATATCAAAAAATTCAGGAGTCAGCTGTCCATGGTAATCTCTTAAAGATATCAGCACAATAATACACTCAAATTATTATTATTTTTTTTGTCAGTATTGCACACTTTAGTGAAAACCTGCATCTGAATTGTAAATTATGCGTTTTACAGTAATTTTACAGTTTAATATGGTACTATAGACATTACCCTCCCCCGCTCATATGGTATTAGTTTTATTTTTGCAGGTCTTAAAAAAGGTCTTAAAAAGTCTTAAATTTGAGCCTTAAACTCCTGCAGAAACCCTGTATTAGACACACCAGATCAATGCCATATAGCGATGAACATCTGAATATTGAAATGTTTCGAAACCAAACCTAGGTTTGAAACAATATAACAAAGCAAACCTGATTTGACTTAACTAACAATCTTTGAACCACAGATTCAAAACTAAAGATCTGTAGATGTTTCAAAGCTTTAAGCAGTGTTTCAAAAGGGCCCATCAGTAGCAACATGTGGAATTAGTTTAAAATGCAGGGAGTAAGGGAATACAATTAGTCCAAATTTATAATTATCATAGAAATAATTTTCATTTTTCTCAAAACTTATTTTAGACTAAGGAAATTATCATTTAAATTGTCTGATATTGATTTCAATTGAGTGTCAAGGGAGTTGAGAAACTTCAATTCAAAAATCGCAAATTGAACTGAGACCACCTTAAGTTCAGAAGTCTGCTGTATGGTGTATATGTTTGCACCAGACTGTGTGTATCACACATTGTGGTGCAACAGACTAGGATATTCCTACACAGTTCAGGCATGAGGTTGTTAATAATTAAATGACTCAGAAAGTGACATAGGGGTGTGCTACTATGGCAACATCCTCCCCCCGCAGAGGTGCCACTTAGTGGGGTAGTGTAAATGTCGACTCCGTCTAATGTCAGTGGGGTTTGTCAAGTACACCAAACTGCCCATTTTTGCCGGCTCCTTCACTTGTGTAGGGTCAGTCTGCTGGTTTTTATTCAATAGGCAGGAGATAATTCTGCAAGGCTTTTGAGTGTGAATTCGGTGATCCTCCTAAAGGCTGTTGAGATTTCTGGCTCCCCTTCTGTTTTGTGGCCCACTGCCTATTGAAACCCCCAAATAGAGCGAGACAGTAAATTGATTTCTCTAGACACTCGGCACCTTTTGCAATGCATGTCAGGAACTGTTCAAAGGAGTGTTGTAATCTCTCTTTCTTTCCTAGGTTGATATGTTCACAACGTTTCCTAGGCATAGGACTGATATCTTGATGTATTATATGCCGGTATCTTGAGTAAATGCCTTGCATTTTTAGGGTGAGTATTTCTGATTAAGACAATTGTTCAACATAGCATCTTATTTATTGCTAAGTGAATAAAGTAATGAGTATATTCAAAGTAATCATGCTGACAATTGTAAAATATGTAAATGATTTGCAGAGACAAGTCTTTTGACCACTTGGAATATTAAAAACATATATTTAGTATTCATGATGTGATTTTAGAAAGCTATCAAGCTGTATTGGTTATACTGATCAACTGTGCAGTCATGCGATGTAAGCACTGGACCTCTGTGTAACAGTGTCTGGTTGCCATGGAGCTTTTTAGGATTATTTGGATCCTTGATGGTCCGTTTAGACCTGATGGGTCCAAACATATGGGGCCTCTTCTCTGTATCATCACATCTCTCATATGTGCTAAAGATTTTAAATGGATATAAACAGCCACACTCACAGTGCTGATTGGGTTTTAGGTACTTAAATGAGAATATGAAACCATCCCACGGGGACCAATCACAACTCTCCTTCTATCTCTCTGTCACTTGCTTACTCTGGCACCGTTGCTAATTGACTCATCACATTATGGTTATTATAGAGCATGCTCATGGCTGGTTGCACTTTCTACTCATGATAACCCCTTAGAAATGGTCCATCTTTTTTGATAGACCGTATTATAGAGAGAATAAAAGCACAAAAGAGAGTTCTGCTTGCCTCTGGGTCATTTTAAAAGGCTCATTTCACTGCTGCATAATACATTATTGTAACTTTCTTAAACGCTTCCAGCTGGACTTAATTGTGACCCAGTTGTGCCTTTTTAAAATGTAGTTTACCCAAAAATGAAATTTATGGCATCATTTATTAACCCTCACGTCATTCCAAATACATTGCTTTTAAAACTTGATTGATTTTCAGTGAATAATTTCATCTTCATCATCCCACAAATCTATTATATGACTTCCAATAACTTAATACAATTTTCTTTTGTTGCTTTTTTCATCCTATTTGTATCTTAACAGCCCATGGTCTCTGTATGGCTTAATTGAATTAAAAAAAAGAGGCATTAAAATTCAACAAAACATTTACTTTAGTGGTACAGCAAAGAAAGAAATTCTTAAAACATGGAATGGCATAACAGTGAGTACAGCTATCGTTTTGATTTTAGATTTTGTTATGCCTTTTCTTATAAGAAATTTTACATAAGATTTTACAGAAATTTTACAAGAAACTTACATAACATTACTATGTAAATGCATAATATTTGGTGGCTTACTGCACATTTCATCAGTGAGTTTCTTTTTGGTTATTTATCTAATATTCATACCAGTCTGCCAGTTTCAGAGACTTCCTCTACACAACTGAAGCAAGATTTCTCACTCACATGAGATCCCTTTGATGGAGGAGCATGGAAACGAATGTGTTTTGCTCATCCGGCTCCTTCTAGCCATGACAACCTCGGAGACAAGCCAAATCAAACCAGACCACCTCAATCCAAACAGCAGACAAACCATGAAAATGAGAAAGATTAGAGAGACAGAGTGAGGGTGAAGCATTACGACGATAAACATGAGCTCTGCTCTGCTTTTATTTCTAGTACTTCAAACTAGAAATAAAGTAGAGGAAGGAAGGCTGAAAAGAGCAGCACTGTTAGTGAAATCGGTAGAATCGTGGCCCCCTGATCTGAGTCCACAGTCTCCTGCCATTTCTTGCACTCACCATTTCTATCAGTAGGGTGCTCGTCATTAATTCATTACGTAGAGCACACTAAATTAGCCCTCGTTAGCCACCAACTGTTTGCTTTATTTTATTTGACATCATTAGCCCCTCAATAAGAGAGCGTTCATAGCCCCCTCACCTAGCAACCTGCATCTGTGAGGAAGCAGGCAGGCAAAGCTACCCCAGCCCCCCTCGCTCACCCTCGGCCCACAGGGCTTCCCAGACCCCCTGCCACCCTCTGGTCCCCACACCTCCCGTGTCTCATTCGGAGAGTCAAACAGATGTCTGTGGCCCAGGTGCCTCCCCTGATGACGTGTGTCATACGTTGGTGACAGGGCAACGGCAGGCATACACTCTCTCCTTCCTGCGCTTTCTCTCTCAGTAGACACTTATAAGTTCGGACACTTTTTTTTCCAACGAGCCATCTTGCTTACAGATCGGTTTGTGAAGCTTAACTTAAAATGGATGCTGATGGACTTTCCAGACACCATTGAAGTAGACAACGCTCATAGTTGTGTTGGGGTCTGATGCAAGGACGACGCATGGGAAATCTGTACTGCCCGTTACTGCTGGATGCCATGAATGCAGGGAACAGACCCAAGGGAGAGCCATTGCTGTCAAATGAGTCACAAGGTCAATGAGGGCTTTGTCTCTCAGAGACTCACCTGTGAATTTTGAATCAAAACCGCAATTTAGTTTCTAAAAACTTTTATTAGGGGCCTTTTGGTTTTTTTGTGGCCTTACTGCCTCCTTGAGACTCAATAAATCGTTTTGGGGTAACAGGAGAGACCTCCCTGTGGATAAATAAAGAACTTGGAGAGGAATCATCAAACTGGTAAGAAATATACACTGCTATGTTTTAAAATTAACTTTGTGTTTCGCCAAATGAACGTTTATGTTTTTACGCTGCTGTTAAAATACAACTTAACCTGTTTCGCTAGAGTTTGGTCTTTGCTCATTTCTAATTAGTGTTTTTACAGTTTGGAAAGATGGCTACTTCTTTTGAACTTCATGCTGATTAATAATGAGGCCAATTGGTCACCGTGGTATGCATTTGACTAGCGCTATGGTAAATAAATGATAGCTGTTACTCATTCGCCATCTGTTGCAAACTGCAGTGAGCACAGAGCAAAAAGGCTTTCTACCATATGCTCTCAAAGGAGAAATCACTCATGCTCCTCTTTTGTATAACTCACTTGAACAGATTTTTCCTGAGGCAGGCTATTGCATGATTTAACACATATCAATATGTTTTTGAGCTAGTAATTGTTATTAAATCATTAAAAGAAAGTAAATTGTGTCACTGCACAGGAATTTTACAAAAGGATTATATTGTTAGCAGCAGACACTGGGTATTTTGTCAAACATTTGGCCTGACACTGTGCCTCAGTTTCCAGTTAACTGTATGACATGAAAATTAATCTTTTAGTTAGTTAGGAATTATATAAGAAAAAATGAGATAAAAGAGAAAAAGTCTAACATTTTAAGTAAAACGTCTGGCAGGCTGTGACATTTGAGAGCACTGGATTTCTTGCATCTGCAGTAATCTGCTTATTCTGATCCGGAGTAGAATAACTATGCATAATGCAAATATTACCAAAAGAAGCTGTATTAAGAATGCATTATAAGCTATAGGAGAGCTAGCTGTTTATGTTTATTTGCCATTGACACTAAACCAATTAGAATTAATGCTGACATTTGAAATATTATAATATAAATATAATTTATAAAAAAAATATTTAAAAAGAAATGTTACTTTTTTTTTGGTAATATTTTATTGCTAATATCTGGCTTATGCAAACATAACTGGATACACACACACCCACCTACTGACTTTGTTGTTGTGAAGCTTGAATTATTGATGGTTCCAGACTGCTAAAAAATGCATCCACAACCTTTTTATCATTCAACAATCAAGAACCAATTAGTACAGCAATCTGAAGACTTCTTTAATCTTGACCGAGAGAGTGAACCATGTGTAATGAAGCTTGAAAAATAGACACTATGCTATGATAATCAGTTTTAGCAGGGAACAAGCCTTTGCATACATTACAGAAATTCTGCCAAGTGTTTTGTTCCAATGTTTTTTGAGCTTCAAATCATGGGGCCTGACAGATAACAAATTAGTACACTGAAAAGAATGCACAAGCTGGATATGAGAGAACATGAGAATTGATGACACTATTACAGGTGTAGCCAAACTTTTGTGGTCCACACTTGTTTATTCTAGTTGAGAACTGGCCTCTTCAGAAAAGACCAAAAATATTTTTAGTTAATAAACTACATCATAAGGTTCTATAAGTAAAAGTCCCATTTATTTTCTTAATCAGAAATTCATTTTAAATCATACATTTCCTTTTTTTTTTTTTTTTTTTTTTTTAAAAAAAGGTTGTTAATCATTGATACTTGTGTTGAGGCCTTCAGTGCATGTTATTTCAAAATTATTTTATTTTATTTTTATTTAGCAGCACAGTTCCTGGTAAAAATTATATTTGGACAAGCCATTCTATTTTTATATCTAAATATATTTGATGATTGTTTCATCAACTTTTTTTTACATCATATTTGAATTGGTTGCAGTGCCTTCTTAGAAATTAGTTAGTTCTTTGCTTATTAAATTGCATATTGAATGAGAACAAAAATGAGTTGTCTTAAGTAGACTATGCTATCCTAAAGCTTATTGATAAGTTCAACTTGTTTCATAAAGTACTTTACACAGTTATTAAACTGAACGAAATAAACTGGACTAACTAAGCCTGAGTAATGACTATTGCTGCAGCTGCAAAAACAGAACATTTTGGATTTGCCTCAATTTTGAAGTTTATGTTGTTAATTCTGTTACTTTCCTGTTCAATACTGTCAAGCTGCTTTAAAATGATATCTGCTGTAAAATGTATAACCTTGGTTACCTTTTGGTTACAAAAAAATCTGTAGTACAACACCCAGCCAATCAGTCTGAAGCTCTTTCTAGTTTTCTATATGCTATGTTTAGGACAGTCAGTGAGCAAACACCCACTAATTGAAATGTGAAACTGTAATAAAATCAATCACACACATTTCTTATAGTTTTCACTGCACCACATTATTTAGGATGGAAATGCCTCCCCTCTTTTACACCTTTGACTTTATATATATATATATATATATATATATAATAAGAGGCCTTTGCTGCCTCAGAGAATTTGCCACTTTGATTTAATCAGATGAGTAGTTTATGTCTTCCAGTTAACCCATCATACTCCAGAGGTTTCTGTCATTATAATTGAATCATTTAACTTTTCATAGAGCAAATGAAATGAAATTTAAATATCTTACCATTATAAATATATTTTCCTGCGTTTGTGTCTCCTCCAAGTCACTTCAGGCTTGCACATGATGACAGATAAAGATGGTAACAGGTTTTTATTGTTCTATAACTGCAAAATAGTCATTACTTCCTCTGACATTATTACTAAACTAAGCTTCACATACCACGGTATTTAGCTATTCAATCACTTGGATTAAGTCTGTCTTTATAAAGGCACTTTCTTTAAAAATTTATTATTTTTTGTTTTGGTAAGTTTCATGCATTTGTCTGAAGCTGATACGAAATGATTATCCTCCAGACAGGAGGCATGAATTATTCAAAATACAAAAAAGAGAGTTTATTTAATGATCTGAAAAAGACAAATATTGCCCTAAGTCTTACATTAATTTTTTAAAAAGTAAGCATTAATAACATAAATCTAAAAAGAAAGTGAATTCTCTTTGTTCCTCATTGAACAGGACCCCATGACAAGAAAAGTTCAGGCCAGGAGAGTTTTGCAACCTCTTTGCACAGAAATGAAGGTAAGACTATACACTACAGTTTCCCAAAATGTTCATCTGTTTTTTAAGTTCATTAAGTTCAACCAGCAAATACTTAAAACATTTATTTTTCCTATATTCTGCCTTGTGTGAATGTTGGACATACTTGTTACTGAAAACTCTGGAAAACAGTGGAAAACAGTCTCTGACTGATTTAATTTATCTCAAAATTGCTGGTCGGAGTAAGGGCATAATGGATAAAATGGCCACAGTGAATAATGGCAAATAATTGGCCCCTGTGAGTCAGATATTGGAAGGTTGGAGACAAATTTTTTGTCTTATTAAAGTAAGTTTTAAATCAGATAGCAAATTTGAAAAGCTCTGCTGAGTTTCTTTGAAAAGTAAATCTGTAAATGGTTCCTGAGAATTACATACAAATCCTAACTGTATGCTATAAAACTGTTTTCTTTTGTATTTGAATTAGTCATTCACAGTCAAACCTAAATCTAACTCTAAATTAGATTAGCTTGCTATTTTTATATTGTTTCTAGAACCATTTTTATTTGTGATTAAAAAAAAAAGAAGAAGAAACTGGTCATGCTTTTTGGCTGTTGTTCTGGTCAGAAAATATGTTGGTCTTATTTGTTTTCTCAGATCTAACAAGCAGCTTTTTTAATAAAATACCATGCTTGCTTCCAAGGGTGATGACTCAGTATGCTGTGGGCTTTACACAAGGTTACATGCCGAGATTTTGTCTTTTGGTTCTTTAGTGTACTCGCTTAAACTTTTAATTAAACTTGTTGAAAATCCTTTAGAAACGTGTTACTTTCTTAATGCTAATCAGATCAGAAGTCCGTTGGATTATCCATGAGCCATCACCAGAACCTACAGCTCCAAAGTGTCGTTTTACAAAACCTATCCTGAATCTTTTTTTTTTTTCTTGTTTGAATCCCTATTATCTAAATTGCTAATTTGTTTCTAATGCCATAATCTCATCATTTAATTTTTGCTTCAGTGTATATTTTTTAATAGTTGATGTAAATTGGAATGCTAATGAACTACCAGCTGTGCTGGTATGGTGTTTTCTTGTGGTAACCTTGGCAACTATGAGTGGGTGGGTCTTACGCAGGTTTATCACACTGTACAGTATGTCAAAGGTGTAAATAGGATGAAAAATTTGTCAGGTTTTTGATCACAAATCATTTTTAACATTCAGTTTATAATATGTCTATATTGTGTACAGATTTTGTGTGGTTGCATTTGTAGGCCTAGTTCGGTTTCAAATTATATTAATTATCACATTCATTGCTTTGATCTGTATGTTTTATCTGCTCAGCAGGTGGAAGTTCCTCATTTTCTATCTATGTAAAGTAGGTCTGTTTTCCCCAGTCATGAAACACACATGACAGTGCAGAAAGAGCAGATGTGCAGATCTTGGTAAATCACCTTTTATGTTAGCTGTAATAAAAGTTCTTAGGTTTTGAAAACCCAAAGTGGTAAGTCTTTTGTACTAGAGAGCATGTGGAACTCTGCTGACGTGAAGCTTGCATTCCTGTGTCGATTAAAACCAGTGTGGGACCACAGGGGAGAAAGAGACGAGGAACCTGTTGAAACCCTCAGCTTCTGTTCTGAATAACTCTTTAATCTCTGCAAACGCTGAACGGCGAAAGCAGGCGACACGTGAGCTGTGAACTCTGTTAGTAAAGCAGATGAGAGAGGGAGTTATAACAAGTGGAGAGGGAGGGAAGGAGGAAGGGAGGGAGAGTGTGTGAATGAGGGTGGGGAGATAGCATGAGGATGAGAGCTCAGTTCCAGAGTGACTCGCTTTGCCTTTGCCCGCTCAGTTTGAAGACATCAGGAGACTGAGACCAGGAGAGGAACCTTGCAGGCGGGGCTGCGCCGACCACAGTTTTTTTTTCTGCCTCTCTCCTTCTGTGGTGTTCTTTCTACGGGTGAAGCCTCCTACATTAACTGAAGCAGCAGGACCATATGCAACAGGGTGTAGAAGCCAAACTCCCTCCATTGCTCCTCTGTTCAAGAAAAGAGCAGGAAAGAGATGCCCTGACACTCAGGAAGAGTTTTAGAAGAAGACGAAACATCACAGTGTAGGGTTCCTTGTTTCCGTGGCTTTCGTTCTAGATTTGTTAAGGAAACCTTCAAAGTTATGACTAAAAGAAAATGGGAGGGGAGGAGAGAAGGCTTCAAAGTCAGCTCCACAAGGGAGGAAGCGCAGGGGCCCGGGCGCCCCTCCACCAGAGGGCGCTTCTCTGAGTCATGGAAGAGACTGAGCTCCAGACAAGGGTCTACCAAGAGGTCAGGACTGGCCTCGCAGCAAGCGGCGGTAAGAAGCAGAACAGCATCTGTGTGTGCTCCGTTCTTCCCAGTTTGTTGAATTTGGAGCAAGGGGGGTGGGTGCAGGGGAGGGACCGCTGATGCAAGGGAGGAAGAGCGGAGAATGAGGGCATGGGATCGCACAGAGATGGAGAGGGGGTGCAGGAAAGAGACTGGCTTAAGCAGGTGGGAATCTAAAGGACCCCTTCTGTCTCGGAGGATGTCAGTGGAAAGTTTACAGCACGCGTAGCACGTTGTGACCACTAAAGTGTTTAAATGATGATGAATGATGCTTTCATATGCACAGAACAGAAGCATGGAGTGAGGCAAGCGAGAAGCTTTTATTGACTCGATATGGACCACAATCAGGTGTTCTCCCAAGAGCATGTGCCATATAGAAAACATTATTGTTGTTGTCTGATATAAAGTGCTTTGTTGCGGCAGGCCATAGTACATTCTGTGTTCTAAGTAGGGGGGAAATCTCTGTAGTAAAAGATTTTAGGCATGTTGCAGTTCCAGTAAGGAAACTCCAACCCCCTGACGTTTCGTCTCATTTTTGCTGATTTAATGTCTATAGCAGTCGATTAGTACAGAACGAGGGGAAACTCAGTGGGTCAGTTGTTGCTAAGCACACGAGCGTGCCCTGAAGCATGATCTAAACCATCTGTCACACACCGAAGACAGATACTTTTGCCACTATTATGCAAACTCCAGTTTGAATGACTTAGCTAGAGGGACTGATACTGTATTTTTCTGATTTATTCATTCATTTTTTGCAGAAAGATGACGTTTATTAAGTTTGTAAGATTTTTGAAATGAGATATTGAAATGAAATAGAAGTCTATGGTATATCCCCATTTAGATCGCTAAGTAAACGTGTGTGTCTAGTGCTTTTGAACTTACAGTCCAAAGTTACTTACTGTATGATGCCACATAGTTGAGGTCGGCTGTTCGAACTCACTGCATGTGTTAAGATTGAGCATGGCAGTGGAAGGAAGTCCATGTATGCAGGTTTTGGGCTAGTTAAATAACTGTCTTTGTAAGCTGCTGCTGTGCTATCACAAAGTTTTACATTCACTGATGTTGCACACCCAAAATGTTTGGTTTTCTGTCATACAGTACTGGTATTCTACATTGTTGCAGATCCAGCCGGAAGGGGATAGTCTTGAAAGCATCAGTGCAAATGTATTTACAACTAGTGGTATTTAGCATATTGTAACATGTTTTTTCATCACAAAGTGTAAAAGATACAACTAATCAGTTGTTGCATTCCAGTAAAAATCTGAACTACTGGTATGACTGGCCAGAAAAAGAAATCTTTTTGTTGAGGCCACCAAAACATGTATGCATTGACAAACAGAAATCTGCAATCATAGAGATGGAAGTCATTAACTAGCCTACTTAGTCTTAAGTGCTACTCAAATGTAGCAGAGTAGCATTTTTAAGTAGCCAGACACAGTATTTATGCAAAGGAAAAATATTTTCTCCACCGTTATAAAAATGACTCTGAGGTCACTGTCACACACAACTTTATATTCAGTACTGTTATGAATGTTAAAGTTTATGCGTGGATAAAAATACTGGAAATACACTACATGGGAAATTTACATAATGAGGAATATCTAAAGTCTTGATGCATGTCTGAAAAAAGCTCTAATTTAATTTAATTAAATTTAGTGTATTTCAATGCCTTCTTAAATAAAAGCAATAGTGTGGCAAGTTTACTCTCATCTACAGTGTGTTTAAAGCCATACAGTAAGTGTTTCATGCCTAAGCTCTGTTGTTAAATACTACATGTGTATTAACAGTATTGTCTTTATGTGGGTGGGTGTGAAATTATTTGTGGTCATGTTGCTATAGAAACATCTACGCTTTGTTTATTATATAGATCTTTTGAATCACAACTTTGACGCATCTAGACTGCCCATATCTACTGGTTCACTTTTTTTTATTTGAACATGCATGTTCGTAAACTATGCATCCATTTGTCATCTAGTGTAATTTTTTTCTTTTTAATAGAGTTTAATAGAGACATTTTTTGTCACAAGGCACCTGCTGTAGAATCAGGATTAAAAAAAAAGAGAACAAATGTGTCACCAAATGGTGTTAGGGAGACATTAAGGCGAGAAAGTTTTGAGAATGTACCATGCATTTGTGTTTTATTATGAATTGTGATGAGAGAAATTGAACTTGCAGTTAAGTGTTTTTTATTAATGTGCTTGTACTCCCAACAGTAACCTTGAAGAGTTTTATGGTTTTATAACTCAGAGGAAGTTAGCATTTATGCTCGGCATTCTGGACGTTAGGCACTTAAGTGGCAGTGCAAACAGCGAGGAGCGTGTGCATGCCAACACTACTGCTCAAACTGGCTAATTGTTCTGTAACATGGTTTTGAACCAAATGAGGCTGATGAGAACCTTGGCAACTGTAGCTTGGAAACAGAGTCATTTATAATATCTTTGTTTCTTTATATGGGTTTTTCTCAGTCGGAGGTGTTAAGAGGGATATTGCTGTAGTATTTTGAACTATAGAAATTCCCAATCAATATTCTGTACTTTAGCCTTTACATGCTGTTTAAATCCTGATGAAGTCCATGTGGACTTCAGGTTTAAATATTACTTATATTATAGCCCTGTTCATTCACAGTCTGAAGTTATTCTACCCTGGAGTCACCAGATACGTGTCCTTTTGTGTTTGACTACAAAGACTGGTTTACGACTTTCTTGTTCGTAAACATTCAGAAAATCCATCTTGTGCTCAGTTGGTGTTAAGGCAGTCTGAAACAGCATTACGCTGGGCAACAGAAATAGGAGCGGATCAGAGTTTGGAATGAGCCGTTGCAACCTCGGGGGGCTGATTTTGTGCTGCTACCACAGGGCTTTAAGCCTGGCGGATGTGGCTTACTTTGGTTGTTATAGCAACAGTCGCACATATCGCCTGACACGTTTACAGTCCGCTTCTCATTACAGTTACAGATATGTCACTATAGTTCATGTGATATTTAAATTAGTCTATATTATTGAATACCGCTAAACTTTAGGGATTTCATCACTTCTTGTCACCTCAGAAAAATTTATGATTTTGTTGGGAAAGGTCGCAATCCTAATTAGCTTTAAAGGAATGTTCAGGTTCAATGTAAGACAAGCTCAATTAAGAAAAATTGTGGCATAATGTTGATTACCACAAAAATTGTTTAGACTCGTCCTTTACAGTGGAAGTAATGGGGCCAGTTTTTACAAACTTTAAAAGCAGAAATGCTTCAGATTTTAAGAAAACACTTAAATGAACTCTTCTGTTCAAATTTGTGTATAATTTTTGCTATAACGTTGTTCATATAATTTTTACGGTTGTTACAAGTGTAACATTGTCTTGTTCTTTGAATATAACTATACACAGAAAAGGTTTGATAAGTTTTTTTCTTTCCTCAAAAATAATGTTGACACAAACATATTATTTAAGTCTTGTGAAACAGTCAGTATTTTACACTTTGTGGATTGACCCAATTCACAATCTTTGTTAGTATCTCACTGTAACCTACAGAAAACGAGAGAAAAGCAAAAACCAATTTTTTGGCTAACAAATATTGTTACTTGAGCTTAACCTGTATTGAATGCGCACACATAAGTCCTGTAAAAGCTTATTTCCATCTCCAGCACAAGATTTTATTTTTCTGCTTTTGACCGATCTTGCCACTGCAGAATAACCCAGGTGCCTAGGTCTCAAATCACCGTCCCTCGGCATTAGATGAAATAACAGGCGTGAATTGGAAAGGTCCTCCCTCTGGTAAAGCCGAATGGCCTCTGGAGAGAGAGAGTCTCTGACAGCTGAAAAAGCCTAACAGAACCCAACACTCCTCTCAGCGGATTAATGAGCTCACACTCCTGCCTTTGTGCGTTTCTGATAAAAGCTTTTTTCTCGAAAGCCAGTCACTGCAGGGACATAGGGAGCCTGTTGCTAGGATGGCCTCAGACACAACATAATTTTTATTTAAAAATACACACAGTCATAATCAGAATTTTGCACAATTTGTTCATTTGAATAACATTAACTAAAATTTAGCTCAACAGTCTGCACCCTCTGTGATTGTGCTTTCTCTTTACAATCTGAAAACAGCATCTGCTTTAAAAAGCTATTTCACATTGAGTTGTCTTTTTAACTGCTCTTATTAAAAGTACAGTTCACACAAAAATGTATGTTTTGTCATAACTTACTTATTCTCATGTTTCTTCAAACTGGTTTCGATACCCACTCCATTTTTTATCAACAGAAACATAATTAATTTAAATGAAAAAAATCAAATGTGTCACTCAAGGAATTCTGGTAATGCCACTGTAAATTATAAGACAACTTGTTCTTTACACTTCCAAAAACTGTACATTTAACTGTATTGACTGTACTGTAAAATTACATGAAGTCATGTTAGATTTATAGGGTCCAGTGAAATCTGTTTTTTTTCTCAAATTCTGTTTTATTTGTTTTTTCTAAATTTAAAATGTTACATTTTTTTCCAATAATAATCAGAAGCATCTCTAAATAATTGATTTTTGTTATGTATGTATAAAATACTGTATTGTGTATTTACATTTTTCTGCATTATACATATTTTTGCATTTTTATTAAAATAATGTTTTAATAATAATTTTATTAGTGTTTTAATAGTAATTTTATAATTAGTAGTAGTAGTACTATCATATATTATATTATTAGTAATATTTATATCATGGTTTTTTTCAAGTTAAATGTTTATGAATTTATGTTCTCGTATTGAGGTGGCTGCCCCCTAATAGTCAACTAATTGTTAGTCGACCAGAAGAGGCTTGGTCAATCAAAATATTATTAGTTGCTTAGTTGCAGAGAAAAAAATCCACAGGCAAAGTTACAGTTCTATCTATCTATATATCTATGATGTTTATATATGTAATATGCTTATTTAGAGTCGGTCTCTACCCGTTTTCCCATGACACACTGGTTCAACAGACTGTCTTTTAAAGAGATGATGGTGCATCGGAAACAGCCAACAAACCAACTAATCGGCGTATTTGTGGCAGATTAATTTTATCTTGGCAGTATTTACCCCCAGCTCACACACATCTACCAGAGCTTGCCCAGACCATTCATTGCATCACCCTTGTTGAGATGACAGAAAAATGCAAAGCATGTGACTCCTGCCTCTACCAGCCCTTCCACATTAGCATTTCCCTTCTCAGATTGGGTGGAGTGCCCCAGGGATGATGCATCTATTCATTTCATTGTAGATAGCCCTTTATAGTGGTCAAAGGGAGTAAGACTGTAATAAACACCATTATGTTTATACAGTGCTGCTTTTATTGGCTATTCCTATTAGCCGCTAATTGCCAGGTTGCCTTGGTAACACACTTGGCACAGGGAACTAATGTAAAATTTATGTCAAGCGAGTGTGGCATTTCCTCCTCTGCTCTGTTAGCATAGTTGCACTCAGCTCAGGGATCAGGGGTGCCATACTATGAAAATAGATTCATCCTGTAAGCTGTGCCAAGATACAGATTTTTCTTGTTGTTAAACGTTAATTCATAGCTCTGACAGCTTACTGAATTACCATACCCACTTATATTTGGGCATATCTAAAAGGTTTGGTAACACTTTAACTAGTTGCTTATTAGCGCGCATATTGATAGCACATTGGCTGTATATTAGTACTAGGAGGGACATATTAATACCCTATACTGTATGACCACATTTTAGATTCCTAAATGCACCCCATACCTAAATAGAGCCTGGTTTCATAGACAGGGCTTAGCCTAAACTAGGATTAGGCCATAGTTCAATTAGGACATTTAAGTAATTTTTATAAACATTCCTTAGAAAAAAGCATTACTGGTGTGCATTTCGACAAAACAATGGTACTGACATGATTTAAGATCAGTCAGTGCAATGTACTTCAGTACTTTCAGTGCATATTAGCTCAGATTTACATTTTAGTCTAGGACTAGCTTAATTAAGCCTTGTCTGTGAAACTGGGGGTAGGAGTTTGTTCAGGGAAAAACTTAATTGATGACTATGTGTTCCCTGTTCTAAAATGTTACCAAAAGTATTTTTTAAAGACTTAAAAGAGAATCTTTATCTGTTAAAGTTGTTTTTCTTGTGTTGTGGTTAATTATTTCGATATAGTTAAATCCAGGCCCATACCCGGTTGCCCCAATTTGTTACTGAATTCATATGCATGACTTTATGGTAGATATATTGAATATATATATATATTTATTTTATTTTTTTTATAATTTTATTGTATTTGCCATTTCTTAAAGTTAACCATAATTAATATCCTGAAATATTTTTTTGTTATCAGGGTTAGATTATAGTATTTATAACTAGCTTCATATAAAAACAACAGAGGTCTATGGAATGTCCCAATTTAGATGGCTAGGTAAATGGTGTTTGGGTGCGTTTTGATCTACAGCGGACTCGTCATCTGCAGAGGTTTGTAACTATGGCAAATAATTGTCAGAAATGAGATATATTTGCATATTTGTAGGAAGCCATTTGCGAAGCACTGCAATTTTCATAATGAAGGTAAAAGGAATGTCACCACATTTAAATAACAATTGTACCAGTCATTTTACATTTCATAATCAACTCATCTGCTCCAACAGGACAGAAAGTCTTAGTTCAAAGAGGCCAATTAGTGGTCTTCATATCCCGCCACAGCCCTTATTAGTCTGACAAAAAAAATTCATGCACAGGGAGACTGGAGCAAGAATAGCTCAGGCCTCACAGAGAAATCCTGCGGAGTTGAAAAGATTCATCAACACAGGACCACATAAAACCGTCAGTGCATCCCTTGTTAAGATGAGCCACGCTGTTTAGTATAAAGCAAAACAATAGCTAAATCAGTTCATTTTATGTGAATACTTTTTTATGGGGCTGTAACATTTACATAAAATATTTACCTCGAAGTTTTGAAGCTCTGATCAAACAAAGCATTTATATTCTGGTGCTTTAAATGTCATTGAGTTGACACTTTCTCAAAACTTTCTCAAAGTGTTCAAGAGATTAAATGCGTATAGTCATGGCATTTATTAAATGATTTTACTCTTGTTTCGTTAGCTTTATAAGATGAGTGGGAATTGCTCTTGTCCAGACCTGTTAGTGTCTGTCTTCTAGTCATTTGTTCCTGTGGGAGATCACACATCCACATGCCAGTTTTAGGATTTTCCTTTCCACAGCCAATTCAGACGAGACTCACAAAACGGTCCTGTCCTTTTTTGCCAGTGTTTGTTTCATTAACCTCTTTGTCTGTTTTTGTCCTTTGTTGTGTCTTTGACCCCATTGAATTGCTTCTAATGATTATCATATTGTGCATTTCTCTTTTTATCACTTTCTTTTTAAAAAAGCTGTTTTGATCTCAAAAAAGCTTAATCACCATTTGATAATGGAGCCTTTAATGATGGCACCTTTGACTGGCAACTGCTATAGTCAGAAAACCTGTGTGGGATGCTGTGATGCTGATTGGACAGTCTGTGATAAATTGCCCTCAGACCGAGACTCAAACCTGTTGAGTTACTGAGACTTTAATTAGAGTGTTCTCCAGCAGCGAGACAGTCTTTACTAATTGCATTGCAACCTTACAGTTTATTTTATTTTTAATTGTAATATTTTTTTCTTTAGTCACCTTTTAGGAGATGAAAGGTATTAGTTGGGACTTTAATTGGCTGCTAAAGGCTGAAAATCTCTTTCCTTAGCATGACAGATTGCCACTTTCAGGTCATGTATGGGTGTCATTGTAGTACCATCAGCTGAGACAGAAATGAAATTGATTACAGTTACATGGAAAGAATATTGCTCTTTTTACAGGCACATTCAGCCAATGACAGCATGGCAGAAAAAAGTACTGAGAGACATAAAGAGACTCTTTTTCTTCTAAAAGTAAAGTAAGTCTTGTTTTTTTACAGTGTCGTGACTATTGCTGGTCTCCGGCACCGTTTAATTATGCCAGAATGTCAAGCCTACTGATTAAGTCGTACTAATTAGCATAGGGTGAATTTGGACCTCTTTTAAAAAATAAAACAAGTTAAGTATTGTATGTGAGTTATATAATTTCTCATAGGAAGATTCTGTAAAACAGCCTGGGGCTTCATTACTGAATGCTGTAGATTTGTTGTTGTTATTTTAGAAAAGTTTCAAAAACAAAATGATCAAATATTCCAGGTGTATTGTAGAATAGTTGTGGAGCTTTAGGCAAAGTTTCAGGACCAGAAAGACTGATTGAAGATGTATGCAGTACAATTTACATACTTGACAGTGAAATATTGCATCTATTGTTTAAACAACTCCTCCCCTTCAGGCAAAACAAATTTGTATGCAGTGTATGAAGGCAAGCTGGAAAGCAAAGGTAAAATATGAAAATAAAATAAGGGAAAAGAAATGAAATGAGAAAAATGAAAAAAATGAAAGGGAAGAAGTGAAGGAAAGAAATAAAAACAGAGGATAAGAAAGAAAGAAAAATAAATTGAGTGATTGGAAAAATAATTAGATGTATAACTAAAAGTAAAGAGAGAATGAAATTAAAGAAGATGAGGACATTTAAACTGAATATAGGAAAGTAGTAGCCTACAGAAAAGAGTAGCAGCAATGGGGCCACCATGGAATAAATGTAATTTATTTAAAGTTTATGAAGGTTTTGACTGACAGGACAGTCTAAACTTTTAAATGATGCTATTGAATTTCCAAGTGGAGTTAAAGTGTAATCTGTTGCTATAGTGACCCCAGATCCACTAACACTATGCTGCTTATAAATGAATTTTGAAATTGTGTGTGTGCATGTCTGTCCGTATTAAGTAATTGTGTACAGGTTTGACTATGCTTATAAAATGCTCTCACTTTTCAGAAACATCCTCACTAATTTAGTGAAACACTGACTAGTGAGTCTTAAGGTCCTTACACACCGAGTCTGAAATTTTCATATTCATCATCCTAAAAATTTGTCATGCACATAAACATTGTACTCTGATTCCAGTGCATATTAATTTGTTGTGAAAAAATTAGCAAAACAGTACTAAATTAAGTCTGGGTCTGACAGTGAGGATGATTTTGTTGTCCTCACTTCTTAAAGTCACCATCAAATCAAAATAAAAGTTTTTTTAGGTGTTAGTACCAATATGTTAGTCTTACCCCCGGTTTCACAGAAAAGACTTAAGCCTAGTCCTTGACTAAAATGTAAATCTGAGCTGTTTCAACTGAAAGAAACTTGCACTGACTGAAAACATGTCTTTTATTTGGCCCTGAGATGGGATCGTATGGATCTTTTCGTATGTGCGAGTCGATATATAATAAACACTTTTAGCCTCAGTATGATTCACTATCACTATCTTGTTTTAAGAGTAAGTAAGTAAGAGTTTCATTATCAATCTATGGGCAAATCTATTAGACTGTGGCTGTCAAATGTGGCTTTACTGAGCACAAGGCCACACTGGCCTGAACAGATATAAACAAAACACTACTGGTTATTTTAAAGGGGGGTGGAGCTTCTCGATATGCCCCGCCCTGTCTTTCTGTTTCAGTTGAAATTGCGTTACCACATAGAATAATGCTGTGTGCTTCAAGGCATTTTAAGGAATCCTCAAATATAGAATGGAAGGAGTGTTGCCCCTCCTTATTAAGGAGCAGCGGGATTGTCACGGGCGATTCAAAGTTTACTTCAGGATGTCAGTGGCTCAATTTGATTCTTTGCTAGAGACACGAGTCACACATTAAAAAGAAGACCACCAATTTCTGTGAACTCAGTAGGGCTGTCAAAAAATAATTAGAATTTTGAATATTCGTATTTAAAAAAAAAAAAAAACATTCTAATTTTAGGCACATGAAATATGACAATGTAAGTGTCTTTGCATTTTAATGCTTTTGTTAGCCTATCTAGTTGAACCCACTAGATACTTTGCTTCTACGTTGTTCATTCAAAATATTGCAGAAAACAAGAGCATCGGTGTGAAGATGTTGTTTACGGCGAAACTGAAACCACAGAACGCATATCACATTTTCTAGAGGGACATTTTTCACCATTGCACTCGCAGCTTGCACAAGAGATGCGTGTTTAGAAAACCATGTAAAATTAACGTTAAATTCAACTTAAAAAAAAAAAATTTATCATGTTATCTTATTACGCTTTGAAGAAACATGCGTAATATTTTGCTCGATGCACCCTCTTGTGGGCTCAGGAGAGAAGCCAAAAGCTTTTCCCCCTTAACTGAAATTATGCTTATTAAATTCAAATATGTCACATTTTGATAATATTTAAGTAGAAAATTTGAAATTAGTTTTTCAGTCATTTTGACAGCACTAGACCTCAGTGTGCAAAGATTGTACAGTGGCTCTGAACTGTCAAAACACCTCTCAAAATGCTATGGATGCAAAAAAAGCAAACCCAATCCAATTTTTCTTTTATGATGGATGAAAGTTTTGATATGAAATGGCCTTTACACTGACTAGTGAGGCTTATAAATCAGCAAAATCATGTATATATTTAAATCTACTGTTTTGCACAGATTTCTGCAAGGAGTTAATGGGTTGGGGTTCAGGTTAGGTGATCAAAAATATTGTTAACCTGTGCATTAACAGCGAGCATCTACAAGATATAGTGAAACAAATGTGTGTGCATCTGTTTTGTAAGTCATATAGATGCAATTAAAAAGATATAAATAAAGCTTTTGTACCAGGTACAGCATCATGTATATTGTATGTAAAGATTTGTCTCCATGGCTGAGTTTGCTCTAAGAATGAGATTTCAGATCCGACACGCACATCCAAACACGTCCTAAAGATAAAAGCTTTTTCATTTCAAGCTTGAGTCCCCTTTACAGTCCTTATTATATAACAAAGTACTGTAACATAGTCAGTGTACTAATGATGTGTGACTGGTTTTTCCTGATGTGTTGAGGCTGTTTTTTGATGGCAGCTCTTTGGGCGCTATGGGTTTGATGGCTCCAGATGGGGCAGGGAGCAGGGAGAGATCAGCCGGTGGAGGTCTTCCTGAGAGAGGGAGGAGACCCAGTAGGAGACTCATCCCATCCTCTGACTCCTCCACAGCCCCACAGAGCTGCTATTATCCTCTTGCTTCCAGGGCCAGGCTCAGCATCACAGGCTTAGAAGAGCACCAGTGACAGCGTGGTTTTGTGAAGAGGCACACACACTTATACACACATCTCAAATATTCAAATATTCATACCAAATGCACACTCACATCCCCCAGAACAAAATAAGCATGCTAATACAAAGCACGCATTTGTAATACCTGTCACACCTGCAATTAAATACGCCTTCCTGCATTCAAAATTCACATATGCACAAATAATTGCTTTTATTCACAGCAGCGTACATGATTATAACAGAGCATGCATTTTCTAATAGTAAAAATCATCTACTGTAATGTTAGCAGCATTTTTACATGCAATTGTAACGAATGCGTACTTTTCAGAACCATTTCACAGTGTGCAATACAATGTCATTTGCTGACTGGCAGGTGGGAATTGGTTTCATATTCACACTCGTCTGTTCGCAAATCATATCTGGCATAGGCACTGCAGAGGAAAATAGCTCAAACCTGTAATGCTTCTCAGCTTCCCGCTGCTTCTTAACCAATCAATTTTTTCTAATACTAAAAATTAAACCAGCTACAGTGATTCTGTAATTCCAAAGATGCGATATGATAATTATTTGTCCTCACAAATCATTATTTTGGATTGCCATTTTGTAAATGTACTGAATTACATGATCGGAGTTGGTATGGGTGAATGTTTCCATTGTGAATTCTACTTTACATTGCTTTCTGATTAAGAATAATATAAAGCTGCCCCACGCTGGGAGAAATTTTGATGTAATTCACTGTAAATTGTCTTTTGCTGGCTTAAATGCAAATTTCAGTCATTAACATGCAAGCCATTTAGCAGGCACTCTTATCTAGAGTGACTTACTAAACATGCTTAAAGCATCTCGGATTTGCAAACGAAAAAAAACCTCGGCATCTGTTTTTGTTAAAACTACATTCTGCTTGACGTCTCTTTTTAAATACTATTTTAAGTCCTAGGTGTTTTTGTCCTATTATTCAGACGTTTCCATTTGCGAATGGTGGGTCAAAATCTAATTCAGTAATTATTCCCATTAGATTGAATGTCTGATTAATGTGATATCTTAATGATACTGGCAAAAGCATGCTTTCCTGAGCATCCAAAGCATGTAGCTCTAAACAGTCTCGTCATGTTTGTTTTGCTCTTTAGAAAGAGGGTCAGGGTACTTAACATGTATTATTTTCTAAGTAAACACTCATAATTAATGCTTAATGTTTTATCACTACATTTTTGACTTCCCTTTTGTTTTTTGTACCTGATTTAAAATGTTTTTAAACTAATTATTGCTGTTTTTATTCCGTATTTAAGTAGTCTGTTTTACAGACAGCCATTTTGGACACATCATCACGTCTGTAACTGAACTGAGTAAGAGGAGGGTTCACAAAATACTTGGTCCCTCTAGTGGTTAGGTCTGGAAATGTAAGCTATTCAAAATGCAAAGTACTGAGTGCTTTAAATTCTACATTTCTTTTAAAAAAAAAATGCAGTTTTATGTTATTGTGGAGTATTTTTCGTATGCTATTAAGTATGTTAATGCACTGTGAATTTGAGTACTAAGTGTACATTTTTGGATTTATTTTGGAGCCATTAAGTAAAACACAGCATGTCCTTGCATCATGTGGTACAAATGTCGTCAAAATGAAGGAAAAATAGAAATGAAACCGTTGCTACCGTTGTCTGAGAAATTCTTTAAAGCATTGACAGGACTGCAGATCTCAGAGCACTCTGAAGAATTATAACAATCCGCATTACTTAAGACCTAGTGTAGTCTGTTCTGCATAAGTTGTTAGGAAATGACTTACTGCCTCATTGTGATGCCACTGATTTGCAGACTGCAGAGGTGAAAGAGCACTGTCTTGCAAAAGTAAGTTTAGATGAAAGCTTGAAGATGAAGTGACTATTCTGTCTGAAAGTTCAGGGCAGCTACTTTAATTTAGCACAGGCGACTGCTAGCAACTCTTGAAGCAAGACAAAGATGGTGTGAAGTGACCTTCTTAGGTTGATTGAAGATCGGGGCCACATTCTGGATCATCTGCAGTTTAATTGTGCATGCAGGAAGGTCAACCCAGGTCAAACTCACTTGTAACAACATGTTGTGCTGAATCCATGGGCTTGCTGGGATGACAAGGATCTCTGACTGTAATGCCCAACAAGTTTCTGGTAATTCACTGCCACTGAGGCAGCAGAATGGGAACCAGGGTTGTTTACCATTTGAACTTTAAATGAGAATGCCTTTTAATTTCCAGTTCAGCTTCTGAATTTGAATGTATGCAGAGTTAATGCATAAAATAATTGAATAATGCAGAGTTTAAATTCTAGTTTGCATTTTGTTAACTTTCCTATGTTTGAATTTTTGTAATTCATTCTAATTTAGTAAAGCCCATCAGTTTTGAATGTGTTTTTGAAAAGAACGGATGATCTGGAGGCAACTCTCATGAGTCACAGGTTGTTAGTGACCGATAACGGGTCAGTCCCCAAGAAGTGGACACTTCAGAAGCTTGATTGGCTTCCAACAGGCTGTTCTGAAAATTACCTGATTAAAAACAGCTCATTCAAGTGTGTTGTCAAGAGCATGAGGAAAATGGTTGATCTGTTTTCTGCTTTCATTTTTCGCAGCGAGGTCATTAAAGGCCTCTTAAATGTGATCAGAAGTGTGTCTGTAACAAGTGATGTATTAATGATTTCTTCAAGTGCAGATGGAGAGGCTGTATTATTTGAGAAAATTATTCTGAGTTGGAAACGGAGATATCAGACTTAGATAGGAGAGTGTGTGGTGTTTTGAAATTGGTTGTGAATACATGTGTGGCTGTTAATGGTTAGCGCCTTTTCAGAGTAAAAGCAGTGACAGCACTGAGAAAAGTAGTGTGAGGAGATGGGGGAAGAGAGAGGTGAATGACATCAACAGTCTGCAGGTGTATGAACTGAACTGATGATCATGGTGTGGGGGTATAAATGGCTTCAGCCACCTCTATTAAAATGGAAAAAGACCCTTTTGAAAACTGAAAACTGGACTGCTGTTCTGGGGTCATATGATTGCTTTTGGACTTCATACAGACTCAAATCACGTGCCACATAGGTTCCTTTTCTTCAACGTAAGCATTAGGTTATTATGCTTTTAATTAGTTTTGCTGTTCTAATTATTTTATTTATTTTTACTTCATCAGTGTTGTATAGTTATAGTTATTTACTCCATCAACTATATAGATTTAGTATTTATATTTAGCAATTACTTTAAATATTTTCATTAAAAAATCATCTTGATAGTAAACAAAAAAATGATATCAGATACACTTGTTCATATTTTTTTTTATTTACATTTTGACTGTATTTTACTGCCAGAGATCATAATATGCCACTGTCAATTTACAATAAATGCATATAGGATAAATTATAGTGATGTGGGGAAATTTGTGCAATGTGTTCTGCTTAGCTTTGGGTGCTTAGATTTTGCAAATATACATGCTGTTCTGATTCCTACATTCCCTTTCTATATAGAGGACTACATAAATCACATTTCCATAGTACTTACGCTTATAAGAAAAAATAATGATAAGCAACAGCTAGATCAATAAGATTTTTCCTTATATTCACAGCTCAGCTCAGGTGTATGGATTTGTTTTATGTGATGGCCATCTAGTGTTTGAATAGATGCATCACACACAGATTTTTATTTGTGTGTGTCTGTGTGTGTGTGAAGTTATTTAAAATCTAGAAAATGACGAGTGGGGAGAAATCAGAACATGGAGTAAGAATGAGCCTATCAGAGAAAATATGAGGATGTTTAAATGATAGTGATCATGACATGGCTACGTGAGAAATATAACTGTAGATATAAGACGAGGAAGAAATAAGGAGAGTCTAATAATCAAACATAGTTGATAACTAAATTATTATTGTGAAACAAGCACACAGCCTCTGCAGTCTCAAAAACAAGCAAGCGACATACATTCCCATAATATCTTCATTTCCCAGGTTCAAAATGGCAACGAAACTATTCTGGTGCACATTTAACCTGTGTCTATAATTCAAAGTGACATTAAGTAGCACAGTGCACGTATCTCTAAGGTTACATTCTTCCATGATTACTCACGTAAATGGGCCAATGTTACTATAAAGCCAGACAACATCAGTAATCATTTTACAGAGCGCAATGTTACATAAATAGGTACTGTGAGTTCCACAACCGGACAGAAAAGCCTGAAGTTGTATAATACATCAGGAGGAATATCTTCAACCTTTGCTAGCCTTGGAGCCTTGACAATAGAACACACAAACACCCTGTCAGATACCCTCGGTACACGAGGCAGATCACATATAATCACCAGCGCTTTTTGAAACTAAAGAAAACAAATGGCTCATTATCGTGATGACCAAGAAGCGTTTGATTTTCACTGCCCACAACCACACAGCATCCATCACAATAAGCACAATCTCTGCGGCTCTAACAAGCACACACTTTTTTTTTTTTACATAATTAGACCTTCTGGTGGGTACGGAAGAGATACAAATGCAGTGTAGCTCTGTTAATGATTGTTATAATGTGTTCTAAGTGTGTCTACGTACTGGAATATGGTATAGAAAGATAGTGAACGTGCAAAATGAGTTGCATATAATGTCTTCGACAATGAAACAGCAAGGGTGCAAAATCACAAAGCGTTCTGCGGAGATTAAAGGATGATATAGCATGCTAGGAATGTTCACTTCTGCGACTATTTCAAATTGACTGGGACTGTCATGCTCCCAAACTAATACAGCTTGCAACCAGAGCTCATTAAAGAGACAGTTCTCACTCCATCATCCCTTCTGAATAATGATAAGGGTGCTTTGCTATAGTCTTTACAGATTTCATCACAAATGCATCACCCTGTTGGACTTAGACCCTATTGGCTGTGTAGTAAATCATCATCATTGCGACCTGATAAGTGAGCAGTTCTGGTGGCAGTGGTGTTTTCAGTGGAGATGTTTTATTATTTAAAACATTTTGGAAATCTTTTGTTTTGTTGGTTTATTATATGTTTTAAAATAGTGCAAATGATTTCATAAAAAATATTCAGAGCAATATTGCATTGCACAATGACAGTCTCAGTGAATTTCTAAGGATTGTGGAAATGGCCATTACGCTGATGAGGAGTGAAAGAGAGACAGAATCATAAAGCATTACATTTTCAGGTTGTTTTTTTTTCCGGAGAGGTTTTTGTTACTACACAACTGGTAAAAAAAAAAGACTGGGATGCTTTTGTTGGGTGGTTTTTTTTTCCATTTTTGTATGTTGGTGTTTATATACATATCTCAGCAAGCATTTTTTCATTTTGACTATAAATAAAATGAGTTCATCCTTAAGCATTTATTGAGATGTCAAGCATTATTTTACACTGAATCACTGCTCATAATGGGATCTATCCTGAAACTGGCATTTGAATCAATACTTGTGTGTGTGCCTGACAATATTCAACACCTTACATCTATATGCACATTCAAATGTATTTGCGTGCACACACATAAACAGATTGAAATACACAAACATTCTGTGGAACATGTTTTCCACACCACTGTTTTGCATCGATGAGGTAGTGACATGTAAACAGTGTGTGATTGCTTTTGTGTAGGTCAAAATGTAATTAGATGCTGCTGTGAATTGCTTGTGTGTGTGTTTGCATGTGCATAATGAAGACCGGATCCTGATTGTGTTGCACAGATGTTGTGTGATGCATGCTGAAGTAAAAATAAATGCTTCTGGTTAAGTGGTTGACTTTTACCCTAAGCTACACTCACTTATCGCCGGTCTGAAAGAGGCTGGGGGTTTGGCGTGTGAATTTATAAATAGTGTGTTGGGGCTTGTCTAAACACATCCATGAATGTCAACATTTTCCCCCCAGTATTTGCAGTATCTGCAGGCACAATCATTTTATCCTAAATTTCAGATGCTGTAAATATTTTGTTTAAAAAAGAGAGAGAAAGTAAGTTTTTAAGTCTAAATTTGAATCCAATCTCTATTTTTTTTTTTCTTTAGAAAATGGTCGCTTCTGTTGTGCAGTACCTTTTAATCTTGTGTTTGTTACAAGGAAGTATATCTATTAAAGAATATTTCAGACATGCAGAAATATTCTCTTGTCAGGCTCAACCACTCAAGGCAAGGTAGGTTTATTTATAGCACATTTCATAATTTAAATAGTGAAATGAAAGATCTCAAACAATTTTAAAAATAATACAAATTAAATTAAATAGAATAATGACTTCAATTAAAATTTTATTGATTATATCCTGTATATCCTGTAATATATATATATATATATTGCAAATAAACAAAAACAAAAACACAGCTATGGTTGCCATAATTTTACCTTTAAAGTACAGTAAAAAAAAATGCATTTATTGAGTCATCAAGCGTTATTTTATATTGAATCATTGCTCATAATTGTACAAAAAACACAGATATGGTTGCCATAACTTTACTGTAAAAATTGGGTAAAAAATAAAATAAATAAATAAATGATAAATCTAACTCTTTACTATCTTTTCTAATATATTATGAGTATTTTTTGGGACATGAAAATGTACTGCATAGTAGAATGACCTTCCACATGGTTATTGCTGTCACATCAATATAGTAAGCATGTGTACAGTGTCTTCATGCTCTCTCTGTTTAAATCCTATTCACTAAACCTCTGTATCTCTGGGAGCTTCTCTCTCTTGTCGGATCTGATCAGAGGACAATCCTCTTTCCACATACCTGCACATTAAACCCAATCTCCCACTGACACTGGTAAACGGAGGTTGCTATGGATACACACCTTGCCTTGAAGAGTTGCATAATCTTCTCACCATCTCAGGATACCTTGAGTGACAGGAGAACCCCGCATCCAAGTAGGAAGCAGGAAGAGGAGGAGCTTCCCACTCGCTGCGCTACTTAGTATTCCATCCAGGTCTCTGTGACATCTCTCACATCTGCATGGCCAGGTGATGCCTGTGGAGAGTGGGGATTGATTGTTGAGATTCATTATTACGATCTGATCCTCAGGGATGCAGACCTAGTGACTGCAATGCATGATGGCCAACTCTTCCACCGCATTCTCTCCATTTATTTGTTTTAACACTTCTCCCTCAGGGAGATTTTTTTTTCCTAACATGTTTTCAGAAACAATGGAGGACCGTATAACAAACACTGTATTATGAAATCCATCCAATGGAGGGGAGCAGTTCAATCTAGTACACCGAAGAGACATTTTTTTTTTGTTGCACTCACTCTCTCTCTCTCCCTCTACTCCATTATCCTTTCGTTGGTCAATGCGTCATATGTTTGGATAGGATGGAGTGTGCGGGAATGGAGGAGGAGGGGGCTTTAGAGGAAGAGAAAAGAGAGGGAATAGAGGAGAACAGGTCAGAGGAGTACAAATAGAAGACATTGGGAGGGAATCGGGAATCTTTCCTCTCAGTTTTTCATTTGTGACCCGAAAGACCTAAAACAAGAGAAAGACGTGGCATTAAAATGAAAAGAATACAATCCATCATTCCTTTCCATCTGCTTTCTAATATTCCTCATCAATTCCAGCGCTTTGCCTTCACAGCAACTCTCAACCTCATTTTACAGCATGATCTCTTGCATCTTTTGTTTTTTCCGTTTCTTCGTTAACACATACTATCATTCATGTTGCTTCCTTCCATCCATCTCTTTCTTTCCTCTCTCTCTCCCCTCTCTCTCTCTCTCTCTCTCTCCGGGTTCTTCAAGACAGTGCCGCTCTGCTGCTCTACATCACAGCTACTCTTTCCCACTCTCCTCTCTTCCACTCAGCTTCGCTCCTCTTCTCTCTGCTCTTCTCCACTCATTCAGACCGCATGCTCCCAGTCATCTCTGGCACTGTTGGGTCTGTGTGGCCAGTGGAAGTGGACCCGGACACCCTGAAGGTGTTTTCCCGATCCAGTGGATCTGTGGGGAGGGGAGGGAGGGCAGGGAGGGGGTGCAGGTGAAGAGCTCTGTGTCGGAGGGAAACAGGTTGCGCGGCTTTGCGGCAGGGGCTGAGGAGGGTCATGCTTCATGAGTTAAGTGGATTTCGGACAGAGACCCCTCGTGCATCGCCGCCCCAATGTGGGGCCCTTTTCCGGATGGCGGGAACGTCCGGCCGGGAGCGGTGAACCAGCTGGATGCTCCTCGGCCACTCAACTGGACCATACGGAAACTGTGCCATGCAGCCTTCCTTCCATCTGTGCGCCTGCTTAAGGTACCCGTGGGATGGGCAGATACTAGGGGGAGGAGAGAGACAGTAAGGTCCTTTGAAAAGAGAAATGTTTAGGAAACATTGGTTTTAGCTTGCACTGATTGAATTAGTTGCTTAAAATCAGACAAATAGACAAGTAAGCTCTTGATTTTCAGTTTAACTGATACATAAACCCTCATCATGTGATTACAATGACCTACGGGATTGATTCTCTGTGAAGCATTTTCATCCGCTCGGAAATTCAGGGCTTCTTAAGAGCTTTTTCTTGCAGTGCGCTGAAGCAGCTAACTTCTCTGTCTTATTTGATAATGACAGGTACTCAGCTCATGTGGAAGTGTATTCTCAGAGTCTGAAGTGTTGAGGTCTTGCAGCTAAATTAAAAATTGCATCGCATGGTGAGCAATAAGTGCTGTCAGCCTCTCAAGAGTAATGCTTTATTGCTTGCCCGCAAATCACTTACAACTTGTACATCCTTTACATTACAAGTACAGCATTTCACATGAATCAGAAACTTATCAGCTGTATGCATGAGAAAGATAATTACCTTTGTTGTGATATTTTTGCACGGAGGTGTTAGCTTATAGGAAATAATAAAGCTTTACCGCACACTTCGGACTGTGATAGTTGATTTATGAGAAGGAAAGCTCCAGAGAGATCTCTGCTGGTAGTATAGTAATGCATTCCAGTTTGTAATGCAGTTTCTTCTTGTATTATACTCAGCGATGTTCTATTATCTATTTTCTGCTTGTGTTATAGTAATAGTACAGTGTGGATCGGTCACAGACAGTGCTTACATTCGTTTGGCTCTCCCAGGAGTGAAATCCTCCCCAGGTCATGACTCACAGTGTTATGAGTGCATCATTATGTTCTTGGTTCAGTGTTTCGGCTCTGGAGGTGTAGTATTACAGAGAGCTGTTACAGCGCGTCGTGAGCTGTTCATCGCACTGGCTGTGAAATGCAGAGAGGTGGATCTTATTTGCTCTCCCAGACAAAAGAAATGGCTAGGGAGTCACAGGCTCCTAAAATGAAACATTAAGGAGCCAAATGACATTCAATTGAAAACGTAGTGATCCGCAAGATAAAGATGGTTGTTCTGAAATGCTTTAGTCCACAGAGTCAGTTTCTCACTTCAGTTGTTTTAGGGTTGTTTTAGTAGGTATGCTGTGATGATTTAAGTTTTATAGACTACTAGGGTGTTTTCTATTTGCAAGTGTAAATGTGTGCGACTTTAATGGCATAACACTAAAGACCCTTATTGTTTTGTGTCTTATAAAATAAATAAATAAAAGTAAAAATGTGAGTTACTGTGTAGGTTTGCCCACTTGCACTGTGTTATATATTTCATGCAGTTGTGTACTAACATTATTCCCTAAAAGTTCCCAAATATTTGTAAATCCAGAGAAATTACATTTTTAAAAATCGAAACCCTCTTCCTCTATGGTTATGGTCGCCTATCATTGACGAAATATTTGCACTATCCTCAGTTTTCACTTTTTAAGTGTACAAGCGTGGACAAAAATGCTGCTGTAAATCCATTACGGCTAAAATGAAAATTCTTGGCTGCAGCATTACATTTATATCTGCTCAGTGTGTTTTACCGACATTTTAACCAATCATACACGTGTCTGTTAAGCTTATAAATGCAATGGCCAATCAGAGGCATTCAGATGAGTTATCGCTGAAACTCTGACCTCTAGTGGTGAAAACTCACACATTGTGCCTTTCAAGTATAGCGTTAATTATTGAGTACAACATTCACGAATATGTTGCAAATATTTGTCTTTAATTTTATGTCTGTTTTAATTTTTCTACTTTCAGTTTTAATCTAAATTAAAATGGTCGCAAACAGTATACTGTTGCGAGCTGTTTGGAATTTGTTTCTACTCCTGATTTTGTAGTAAATATAGTCTCTTTGCTTGTGAATTTAAATCGTAAGAGTGTGAGATGTACTGCATATGTTTTGCATAATACATTCTATTGCTGAGTTACATAACAATGGTGGGCGGGAATTTGGATTGATTACTGTTTACCAATGCAGCATATTTGACCTATAAGTTGACTTTAAGGTGAATGTTTCTGATTAGGGTTAGAGAGCAAATGTAGTTTCAAGTGTTCTGTGTAGGTGACTGACCACAGGAGTTGAAGATTACAGGTCGGAAATACCGATGCCCTATATATGAGATTATCTCAGAGATGAGCAAACAGCTGTGTGTTTGTCCAGCTCTGCTGAGGTGTAGTTTGTCAACAGAGCACCAAGGAGGTGGTTGGGTATTTCACTATTTGTTCATGTAATCCTATGCTTGTGAATATATATATATGTGTGTGTGTGTGTGTGCGCGTGAGGTCCAACAGCATAGCAAACCGCCAACCTTCCAGATGTAATGAAAATACCTCAGAGCAAGTGAAGGTTTGTGACTGATGTGGCTGTATCTGTCATCGCGCTGGAGCTAATCTAATTTGCTGATGCCTTCGTCGGTTATCAGGGAACACTGGTAATGAATCAGATGCTTTGGCAGGTTACACCAATTTCACATGGTTTGTATTCCCAAGTGTCTATAGAAGTGGATATGTACAAATAGTCTCCCTTTGTAGAGCTAAATTCTATTTTTTTACTCTCACTCATGGCAGTCCAAACCTGTGTGCTGTAATTTTATTCATGTAACACAATAGAGTAGTGTTCATACTTTCCTTTACATTGATGGTTTTTAGTGTTGTCAAGCTCCAAAAAGAATTAGTCAGAATTATTAGTACAAATAACTATGTAACTATATATAGCTATATAGCCATACAATAGCTTTGTGTGAAGAATCAAAAATTGTGTAAAAGATCAAATTTAGCATTATTTAATAGAAAGCATTGTCTTTTACTGCAGTTTTCCAGTTTCCTTTTTTCAGCTTGCATAATGTGTTCTTATGCAACACTTTCAAAAACCAGTGTCAATGATGTCAGACCCATCATAATGTGGCATCATTTTTTAACCTGAACAAGATCAGCAATGAGGTTTTATCATAAAGCCTTTGCAAGACTTAGAATATAACACATGCTGTAGAAAAATAAATAAATAGCTTACTTGCTCATTTTAGGTCAACTGTTCCTGGTTGTGTGTGGGACTCTTTAGGTTATGGAGAGTAGAAGAGTATCTATGATGTATCATATTTGCTGTTTTTGCAAATAACGTCAATGATTATATGAGATTGGACATTATCCAGACAGTAAAGTTGTTTGCTGATCTATTGAGATGCAAATTAATGTAGCGATGTAGCACTTCCTTCCCAAACAACCATTTCTGTGCATCTGCAGGTGTCTGTGTTCTCAGCAGGTGAAAGAGACAGTGATCTATGAGCTGTACAGTGTGTGTGTGTGTGTGTGAGCATGTTTTATCTAAGTGTGCTTTTTGGTCTAGCAACTGTTGCATAATTTGCTCAAGATTTTTGTAAAGTTGTTTTCAACAAATTTCATGATTCATTTAGCAATTGACAGAAAGGCATGTGTGCATTTGGATTAGATTGTCCTCAACTGCTTGGTGTATTGTTTAAAGACATCTGCCAATTATGCGATAATTAAGATGAATTAGATATGTGGGCATGCTCGATGCTGCAGTGAAAGTGTGCGAGTGTAAACACTGAGTGGAAAAATATATGCATGCATACAGATATATATATATAATTTATGTGTATCATGTTAACTCGTGGCTACCCATGTGAAAGGGAGGCAGATGTTTTTGTGTGTGGTATTAATCCTGTGAACTGAATCCACTGAATAGTTTGATTCAATATTTCCTTAAATTTTGAGCCAAAACCAATTCTACTTATTTGCAATGCTCTATGAATGAAGTTTCATATGTCCTACACATTTAGTATATCTACTATCCTGAGTAAACTCATTATGTCAGATAAGATATTCAGCCTGCAAAGCACTGAATATTTAATTGTCACGTTCAAATATTTATTGTCAGTTTATTTTAAATCATGCATTTCCATTTGCTTTAATATTTAAGATTACAAGAGTTACATTACTATCAGTATAAAGAAAAATATTTAATCCAAAGACAAATACAGTCCTGCTTTTCTCATGGTGCATTAGAAGAGTGAAGCCATCTCCACAGCAAATGTCTTCAGGGTTGGTGGCAGGTGTTGGGACTCTACTGTATATTGAATATCATCTCAGTGACACACTCTGACAATCTCATCTCTCTTATTCTATCTCTCTGTGGCTCACTCTCATGTTTCTTATTTCTCTTTTCGTTCTATACTAAGGCACATTTACTTACTGTGTGGAAAAGGATTAATGTAGTGATGAAAAAGACTGGTTTTAAATTCTGCTGTACACTGAAATTCAGTACTTACTCTTTAGAGAATCAGCGAGTGACCACACAAATAACTATACCAAAAAAAACCTCAAAAGGATTAAGCCACGCAAACACATTTTTCATGCACTGACATCTCAGCAACTTGGATTTAGAGATGTATTACTCAATTCAATTAATTTATTCCTGTACAAGACATGGTAATAAATGCATTAGCTCCTTAACAAGCCGAATCCAAGTAAATCTTTGTCAAGTTTGCATTTTTCATTTCACTCAAGGATAAGTCAATTGCACATTTACTTTGTCTTGGAACTAATGTGAATTTTATTCAAAGACTTTTATCTTATTTTTTTTTTCTTTTTAGTTTTTAGTGTATGCTGAATAGAAAATACACCTTTCTCCCTTTTCCACCCTATTCTTCATACAAATAGTCAGAGAGTGAGGAATTAAATTGTTTTGGGGATTTGTGTGTGTGTGTGTGTGACTGAATTAATGCAAAATGCTGATTGCAGCAAACTCTTGTTAATGGAAAAGTTGACATCTCTTCCTTTGTGATTGTAATGGCAGTAAAACCGATGCCTTGCAATAAGAAAATGTTGAAAACTATATAATGGTTTTGCATCTAGGCTTAGGCATGTCTGACCTAGATATTGGAGTTACTGAGCTTCTGTTCTGGCCTTTGCTGTTAGTGTATCAAGGGCTTTTTTGGTAATGTACCGTCTCATGTGGTGTTCAATAAATTTATCATAAATAATTCACAAGGTCCTTAATGAGCTCAGGTAGGACTGCTGCTCTGATTTCAGTTACATTATTATATTGAGTTAAAAGTTAATTGTATGAGAAAGTGGGTAGCTCATCACTGGAAACATTGCATTTATCGTTATTCACTCAATCAACATAAAAGACAGCATTAGAAATCTTCCCATAAAGATACTTGAAGAGTGACTTTCTGAATCACCAGTCTTTGATCACCAGAGACCTTGGACAACAAAAGACTGATTTTTCTTTGATAAATGATGCATGGGTTTTAAATGCAAGTCAAAACATCTTAATGTCTAAATAAATACAATTTGCATTGCTTGAATTAGCCATGTCTCTGCATATCTGAATAGAATATATTTTCTTTTTTTCAATATTACTATCAAAATGTATAGGGATAGTTCACTCGAAAAATAAAATGCAGTCTTTTTCCCAACTTTTCTTTCAAACATGTATGACTTTTGAAAGTAACATTTGGAAATATGTTTTTGACAATTAACCATTGATTTATTTTAGGGTTATTTTAAAGAAAAAAAAAGATTTCACCATGAAGACAACATAAACTGGCTCTCCATGTGTTGGTCTTTGTGTAGTATATTGGTTTGTCTCTTGGTTTTCAAAGTTTTCAAAGCCAGTAGTATTCTTGTCAGAGTTTTCTTTTAAACTAATTTTGGTTTGAAATAAATGAGCACCATGTACTTTTATTTACATAGCCTTGAACAGAGGACAAAAAAAATCATTGCATCACCAAGCAGCTCCTCCAGGTTTCCTGCCATTTCCCTAGAAAACATTCACAGTTTCAGTGATGAGGTGAAACGGGACAGTCTTCCCTCCCTCTTTCTAAATGGAGGATTTGGAATTAGCTTCCCTCAGTGGGCAAGTCATGAATGGGCTCTGAACGGGACCGGCCCTTTGAAGTTGGCCAGCAGTAATACGCTTCCCTCGTCTTTAAAATGTGTGGTAAAATGTGCTGGATAGCCACGTCAAAGACGTATGCAATGAGATTCTCAGGAATGGAAATCACTTTTAATCTTTTTTTCTTCGCTCTTGTCTTTGCGCTTGCAAATGGTCTCTGGGCACCTGATCTGATCAAGTATATCTTCCTCATGCACGCTTTAAGATGCCCTGTCAGCACGTTTGATAGGTGTGAGGCAGTTTTACATGCTTAGAGTGTGTGTGTGTCCACTTGCACTGTACAATTTGTGCGGCCAGAATAAATTGAATGTGTGAACACATAAAATGAGAGTGGAACCAAGGGCTATTTTCAGGAACCCCTCTGTTTCTTATATCTCTATACTGAATGTTTGCGTGTGTGTGTTCACACACAGTCCCCGCATTTCAGATTTAATGGATATTGGACCTGTGCTCCAGTTTCTTTCTCATTCCTTAAAGTGAGCTATTTCTGTCTCCTCACCCCTGAGTCCCAGATCCAGCCCTCCACCACAGCTGTCCCTGGCTCACCACACCTCTTTTTCACTCAATCACTCCCTCATGTTCTCACACGATCATCCCTATCCTTCCCTGTCTTTGATTTATTCATTCATTTCCCCTCCTTATGGAGCTGGACAGCGTGTTACCTATTTTTCTGAGGTGTGAATGACATGACGTGTCTGCGTATGTCCCCAGCCCAGCTTAGAATAACTTCCACTGTTTCAGGAATAGAAACACATGGGGCTTCACCCTGCCTGCTAACAAATACCTCCTTCACACCTCATGAAACAAATGTTCCCATCTGAACTCTAAAGCTACTGTATAAAGGTGAGCAAAGGGCATGATTGGATTGCGCACTGTGACAGAATAGAAAGCTACTCTATCTATCTGTTTGTCTGTCTATCTTATGTATCTATCTATTCATTCTCTGGAATAGTCTTCACCTTCCTCTTCTATTTCAGCCTGGTCTTATAATTTATAGGTATTAGTATGTAACACTTACAAGCACAAAATGTACATTTAGGACGTATAACATAAAAAAAAATGCTACGAATTTTTAGCTAAAAGTAGTAAAATATTTCTTTTATCATAAAGATATTTTTATCAGTGGATTTTTATAAGCGTATTGATCAGAGATTTTGATTTTTATACCACTTAACCTACCCCCAAACCTAAACCTACCCGTTTTATGATGTGTATAAAAAGATATATGATATAAGATATGATTTTTCTGCAGTAAACCTGTTATAAAGCTTCTTGAAGCTGCAATTTTTTAATTTGTAGCTGGGGCGTCAGCGTGGGTATTGCCGCTTATGTTCGCTTGCAGTTGTATGGATTCTGAAGGTTTGGATTCTAAAATTCTTTTTGTAATTGTTGTATTTTTGGTGTATTTAATGGTTCTATTTTCAGTCATAGCATCCTGGAGAAAGAATCTTTTGTGTCCCATGGCAAACAAAGTAAATATTACTTAAGTAATGGTTAAATGGTTACAGAAATGTTAATCATTTTAAGGGTTTAATGTGGGGCGAAACAGGAGAAACATTGTGTGCAATGACACAGAAGACTTTTTAATCTACAATCGCCACTTTTTACCATAGATTTACTATGTTAACACTAACTATACCATGGTATTGCGCCAGAAATGTGGGTGGTATTGTCGAATTTTGTTATATTAATGTAGACATTAAATGTATTTAAGGAGGAGCAATGGAATATAATTACAGAATTTTTTGTGATTAAGCTATAGCATTTAATGTGTTTATACTAAATGTATTTAGACTACTGTTTTTCATAGAAGCCATATTACATTTTTACCATTCTATTGAGGTACTATATTTGTGGTTTTAACTGTGATTATAATGATCTTATTGTATACTACTATGGAAGACCAATTTAAAGACCAAAAAAAAAGAATAATTAATTTCACAATAAAAAAATGAGATTGCTACAATTTTTACAGATATTACTGATTTTGATAATGAACATCTGCTTCCTAATTTTAAGTGTTTGTCATGTTCTGACCATAAAAAAATAATTTAAAACCACAATTAACTGTCTGGTTTTTAAATTTTCACTTTGGAGCAAAAGTCTTCCTTTAAATTTAAAATTGTAAAAAATGTGACATTTATTGTGATAATTATTGATACCGACTGATATGAAAAAAAATATTGTGATAATTTTTTGGCCATATCACCCAGCCCTAGTTTAATGTGCAGTCTTGTTTAACATTTTGTATTTTTTTTTAAATGAGTTGGCAGCAGAAATCACAGAACGAAATGTCATCATTTCATATTAAGTAAATATTTCAAGCATTTAAATGCTGAAAATATGTCAGTATTGTAGATAAAAATGAGGTAAATATGTCAGTATTGTGTTTTAGTGCCTGTGAAAACCTAAGTAAATGTACATTTTGTAGAACCACATTGTATGAGATCTATTTCAATGTATCAATGCACTTGGTCCATCTATCATTCGGTCTAACTGTCTGTCTTTCTGTTCTATCTATTAGAAATTTTTGACATTTAATTCACGTCTTGGTATTTACAACCATCTTTTTATGCAATATCCTGCATAATCATATATGGATGGAATCCCGGCTTGTGACGGCTTTGTAGTGTAAATTCATCCCTAAACAACAGCCCTTGAAAATGAGATGACTGTGTATTTCTGCATATATAGCCCATGGCTATGTGTGAATGTATGTATTATTTTTGTATGTGTAGGCTAGATGTGTGTCCATCACAGTATTCCTCTGTTTTGCGGCATTAATTTGAAGCTGAATGCCATAAAATCTTGAACCCTGGAAGCAGAATCTTCCCACTCAGTGCAGAGCTAGTGGCACTGAACCATTACAGTCCAATGACACGAGCGAAAAAACAGCTGACAATGAAGGCATTTCCTCGATTAACTGTAATGGGGTGTTGGCATAAAGAGTTTAGTTGGCACGTACATGACAGCCTGTTGATGTTTTTCAGTTGATGTCTTCATTATAATTCATAAAGATAGAAATGAGCTTACGGGGAGCATGTAGAAATGTATGGTGAATAATTTCATTTAAATTATTAGATTGCAAATATATCCAACAAAAATACTTCTGTGTAGTATGATTCCCTGTGTGCTTTTTGAGACACAAAAATCTCAACATTACTGACATTATTATTTTGGGAAGGTCATTCTCTTTTGCCAAACAAAGATATAAGAGTGCGTTTTTAAGAAATCAGAAACCCTATTTGTTGAGGTGCAGAAATGTCACACTTTAGCTTTAAATGTGTATTTAATCATTATCAGCAGACCATGAAGGGAAATCATAAGGAACAAACATTAAAATGTGTGTCAAGAGGCAGCAACTTTAATAATGAATGCACCAATTGAGATCAAATGCTCTTGCCTAGCATCAAGATTGTGATGTCAACCTGTGAGGAAACCTATGTATGTATTTGATCAATAGAAACATAAGGTTTTTCTGGACGTTTCTCAAATCATTTTACCTCCTCATCATTCATCACCACATTCATATCAGCTGCTTATCGAGTAATGCATCAAACAAGCTTGCCGCAGGCCTGCAAAATCTGCATGTATTATTCATTAGAGATGCATAACGGGAAATCCATGGCTATCACAGGAGCTATTGCACTTATCTAACATATCACAGAAAGAGCGGCCCGCTTGTGAGAAATGCTGGCATTCTATTTGTGTGGCACACGAGCAAAGAAGGGAATGTTTTCAGGGAATACTGTGACAGTCGTGCTCAGTAGGAATTGCATCTAAATTTGAGCACAGAGATGCCATCTCCTCCCCTTGGAGAGCGAAGACACGCTGACATTGGGTAATGACCCTGAGGGTTTCAGAGTGCGGTAAATGGGAAAATCATCTGTGTGATGAAAAAGTTTCAAGCTGTAATGACTTAGCATTTTTTATGAATTTATCATGGATGTCAAGTACAATTTGTTCAGATATCAGTAAACAGTCCTTGTTTGTTTCAGGTAAACAAGTAATTTCTGAAACACAACGTGTACTGCTTGTGAGGCTAAAGCATAATGAGGATTAGATGTTATTTGGTGATAAAGCAGAAACATAACACCGCAATCTTTCACACAAGCGGTATTCCAACACAGACACATTTCATGGAAGATCCCTAAAAAACTTCAAATACCTTTGGTTAAAGTGATAGTTCACCAAAAAAAATAATAATTCTGTCATTGTTTGGTTACATTCATGTCATTTCAAGCCTGTTTTCTTCTGTGGAATGTCATTAGATTTAAGAAAAAATGGCAAAATTATTTTTGGATGAACTATTTCTTTAGGAAGATATCCATATTTTATATTATTATTATTTATCTTTAGAAGGGCCATTATGGGTAGGTCAGTTTGTACCCAAAGCCAGTTTGCCCTTTTCGTGCCCTGATCTGTTTTGTTCAAAGTTTTAAAGCCCTTGCCTCAGTCTTTCACCCCTGAATGTATTCAAGTTGGACGGTTGGAGGCAGTTTTTGTGTTTGCTCTGCTGGATTTCAGTGCTGGTGGTCAGTTCACAGTAGTGAGCCCCGAATCTCTGGCAGTGAGTCTCTTCTGTTAATCCTTCCTCACCGCTCAGGACTGAATGTTCCACTCGCTGCCACACACACACACATACAGTGTTGGGTAGATAACTTCTGAAATGCATCCTGGTACTGATTGCAAATTACACAATTAAAAGTGTCAGGAATGTTAAGTGCTGTGGTAATCCAATCTAAAAATATTTTGAATTTTGTATAATAATCTCTTTGAATCACTTTTGATCTAATTATTATTAAAAGGCTGGTTCAGGGAAACAATGTAAATTCTATCATTAGTCATCCTCATGTCGTCCCAAACCTGTAAGACCTTCAGAACTCAAATTAAAAGATTTGTGATGAAATCTGAGAGATTTCTGACCCTAAATAGACAGCAATGCAACTACCACATTCAAGGCCCAGAAAGGTAGTAATGACATCATTAATATAGTCCATGTGACATCAGTGATTCAAACGTAATGCTATGAAGCTACAAGAATACTTTTTGTGTACAAAGAAAACAAAAATAACAACTTTATTCAACAATTTCCTCTCTTCCATGTCAGTCTTTGACACGTTCACGAGAGTACCACGATACATGCATGTGATGCTGCTGACGAGAAAAAATTGTTAAATAAGTTTGTTTTCTTTGTGCACAAAAAAGTATTCTCCTAGCTTCAAAAAAAGATTGATCCACTGATGTCACATGGACTATTTTAAGGACATCATAATTTGTGTTCGAAAGATTAACAAAGGGCTTGTGGGTTTAGAATTTTTGGGTGAACTATCCCTTTAATATGACGTCACGCATAAAATCTTGTACTGTTTTGACATAGAATTAAAAGAACCTTCCTCTTCGAAATTAAATACAATATAAAAGCTCTTGGTTTAACTAATAATAAAAAAAGCATTAAACTCATTGCAATTTATGATTTCTTTTTCCCAATCTCTGACTGAATATCATTCCTTTTTTTGTTCTTTTCTTCTCTTTTACTATGTTATGTGCTATGTTTATATACCTCCCTTATAATTCAGGCATTTGTTATGTGTGTTCTTGTACTTGTATCCTTACTGAATTATTTGTACATTGTATTGTAATTCATACTAAATTGTACCTGTTTTTTTTATTTTTTTTTTTTATTTTTTTTTTGTTCTTCAATAAAATATAAAAAAAAAAAAAAAAAAAAAGACATAGAATTAAAAACAAGACCAAAAGTGAAGTGTTAGTTAAATCTGAGCTTCTAAGCTGGTTTTACATCAGAATTGCATAAAACACTGACAAATTTGTATTAGCCAAAAAAGAACAATACAAGAGCTCTTTTTTTAATCAATTTATTTATTTGTGCGCCTATTAATTTTTCTATCCTAAATGCACAATTTTATGGTTGATTTTATTGTAACATAAATGCATTTGATTCAACTGATCAACATTTTTGGGCTAGAGCTAAACTTTGCTGGAAAGTGGCTCTGCAGGACCAGGAATGAGGAATTCTGCCTTATTAGAACAGACCTGTGAACCAATTTCAGGTTGTGAGAGCAACTGCCTTAAGATACACCTTAAATAAAATTACAAATTATCTACCCTGAAGGTACAAATATGCACCCTTAAGGTTCTAAAGCAAAGCCTTTAGGGATAGATAAGGTACAGTGGTGTGCTTTTGAAGCCACTGCTCCATTGACAAGCTGCGTTTTTTTTGACTGTATTATCCAGATTGCATATAGTATGCTAGCATCCAACATTGCACACCGACAAACGCTGTGACACTACAAGCAGCTGCCACTGGGCTTGACTTTATCAGAGAAAGGAGAGAGATAAAGACAAAGGACCTGAGGTGGAGGTAATGGGAGAAAGATGGAATGAAAGAGTTAGTGTTAGATAGCTTGAACCACAGCCAAAGCGAGCAAAAGGAAAGGGGCTGTGTCGGATGTACCGTGGCTTTCGCTGGGGCCGTGTCTTATCTGCTTTTCCAGACTCTCCCAGAGTCACATGTCCTAGTGATTCAGTGAAGCGTCAGTGTCTCTGGTCGCTGGATGGCTCTTAACCCTGAAACCACTGATCCCTGATCGCCGCCAAGCCAGAGGTCACATGATCTGCAGCAATCACTCGCGCCGCCTTACAGGCCTGTAAATACTGCTGTCTCTGAGGACTACTGTCAAGACTCCCTCCGGTGCATTCTGACATCCTTCATCTGGATACCTTCAAGCCATGCCATTTCAACATTGAGCTCAGTGCCCATTTTTATGACACATATGCAATAGGCACCGTGTAAGAAGAACGATTCGGTGTCAGTCAAACACCATTGTTGTTTTTCATGACACTGTTTCAGGCTTTTCATGAGGGCTCTCTTGTGAACAGACATTTCCAAGTGGGTGGATCTCTATCCTGTGCCTGCTCTCTAATTTCATCCTGATAATTATAAAGTTTACTTTTTTGGGCTTTAATGAGACAATAGCTCTGTTCCAAAACCAAGTGAGCTGCCTCCAAAGGCATTTTCAGGCATTAGATGCTAAAGCTGTTCCAAATAGTAGGCAACTTAATTATGCTGCCTCCTTGCTTTCTTTATTGGTATTCTTGATGCTTTTTTTGGTTCAGATTCGAAGGCAAGAGCAACTGTATCCATTGTGGGAAAGGCATTAGTATTTTGATGCTGAGGAACCCCACAAATGATGATGCCCTCTAAATGTAAAGGGAGCTATTTTTTTGTACAAAAAATGTGCTGATTAAAACAGCATTTATTTGATCGGAAAATAAAATAAAAACAGCAGTATTGTGAATTTCTTTTTTTTTTATTTAAAATAAAGTTGTGCCAATTTCGTTCTGAAAAACGTTTTTTCTTTAATCATCACAGTTGAATGTGGTTTTGCTGCTTAATTTTAAAGATTTTTTGGTTGGAAAGACCATATTTTATTAAAATAGATATTTTCTGTAACCCTATAAATGTGTTTTCTGTGAATTAAATGCATCCTTGCTGAATAAAAGTATTAATTTAAAACTTAAATTAACCCCAAACTTTTTATTGTGGTAAATCCAAAATAAATGGTTAAATAGTATATCTGGAAAATATACTATAATTTGATGCTGTATAATTTTTCTGTCCACCATAAGAGTGATTCAAGACATATTTATACTGCATACTAGGAGGTAAGAATTCTGATGTGTTTTTATAGCACTAATCACACCAAGTGTTTTTCTATAGCCTTTTCCAGAGAATATTAGGACTCAGTGTTAAGGAAAGATGTTTTTTTCCCACCGCAAAACTATTTACAGATTTACATACTGTTTATTTACTGAGGTTTAGTTTAATTTAGGATGCTGCCAGTGTAGACAGTGGGCACAAAGCCATGAGGCAGTTCTCTAGGCTTTGGATCACAGCCAATATTTGCTCATTTTTCAAAAGCTTAATGTATAGCTGCACAATTAACTGTACAACTACAATGACGGCACAATCAAGTAGTGTATTAAAGTTATGCTGTAGGTAATAATGAGATGTCTGTGGTAAGGCAGAACTGTGGTTCCAAACATTCCCCAGGGCATGAATTATTCATGCAAAGTACTGCAGTACAGTATATGCAAAATAACTGAAATGGTGATGAAACGCGTGTACAGTATGTCCATGTGAGCTATGTAAAATGTTATATTTCCTAATGACTAGTTGTATATTGAAGCAGTTTTGATTGGGGTGGACCAGCTGACCCTGAAAATTATGTGGCTTTGATTGTTAAAATGAATGAGGTATTTTTCTGGCAGAAACCACAAAAAATGCATAATTTTAGCTCAGCTTTGATGCACGGCCGGTACTGCTTTATTATATTGATACATGCTAGTACACAAGAGCATGATCAGTCAGATGTCCTACTAACAGAGGCAATGCAGCACAAATCAATGTCAAAAACAGATTGTAATATCACAGCTTTTCCATCAAAAGGTCACATCGTGTGACATCGGGACATTTATCCTATCACATTCAGTAATGAATCTGCCTGCCAATCTCCCTTTTGGGGCATCAAATGCATCCAAGTGTGCAAATGCAATTTATCATGCACAAGAATGAAGAAAGTCACATGCATAGAGGTAGAGATTTCTACTGAGGAATTTTTTGTGGGTAATCTTTAAAGGATTTCACATGAAAACACTGGGACACTTTGGTAAGTAACTAAATTTGGAATTATGCATTTTTTAAAATATCTTAAGCTGCTTGACAAATACTGGATGCTTATCCCCAGAGTATGAAAAAAACAGAGAGAAAAACTCTCTCTTTACTGAGAGTTCAGTTATACATACTGTAACTGTTATATAACGCAAGGTTATGAGCTGTAACGCCAAGCCAGCAGAGGGAGCTCTCACCTCTGCTTCCTCACTGGTGACTTCCTGTTAGGCCGCCATTTAAGCGGAAGTCGTGAAGTATTGTTTTGCTGTAAGCGGACTCTACCAAGCATTTTCTGTATTTATCCTGGTTTCTTGCCCTTGCCATTACCTTGCTTTGTTTTCATTGTCTTGTTTCATTTGTTACTTTGGATTGCCCTCTTGGATTTTGACTCTGGACTGTTCCCTGTGTTTTCGTGAACGTTTCGCTGCCTGCCCTGATCATCGCATTTTACTGGATTACGATTCTGTCTTGCCCTTGGATATTCCTGTTCCCCTTCAGTCGAGTCACTCCGATGTTACATATGGGATGTAACGTCTCCGTTCCCTCCTTCAAGGAACGTGGGTTACCTACATAACCTTAGACGTTTTCTGTTGTTTGAACTTTGCCTGTTTTGACCACATTGTGTGTGTAAAAAAAGCTAGCACTTGGATCTTAAACGCCTGCCTGAGTCCCGCCCTGTTACATGAGCTGAAATATTTACACCAAGAAAAGTGTTTTGATTGGGTTCATATTCAGTGACTGAAACAAACAACACCATTAAGTAATTAAAAAAATATTTAGTCTCATAGCGACAAACCATAGCCCTTGAATTTCTTTTTATTCATGTACAGGTGTTCATGGAATGACAAATTTGACATTCTTTATAGGTATGTTACAATTTTGTGTCATTTAATATTTATTTAGAGTCTGAATGTTTAATCTGAATCTAAGTGTTTGGTAAATGTTTAAATCTAAAGCAATACAGCTACCTGTGCATCGGCAATCAGATCTGATTTATTAAATATCTTCACTTAAAAGATTATTAATATGTGACTAAAGCTGGGGAGAAGATTGCTAATAAATGGAAAAGATGATTAAAACACATCTATTTTAGGACCCACTTGAGCTAAATCTGGAAAATTGAATTCAAAACCTATTGCAGTCGTTGGCACCCTATAGGTATTCCCTGCTTTACCAGTGAGTCATTTAGCATCCAACAGGGGAATAGGCTGGCAGAGAAGTCTTAAGTGTTTGTGCTTGAAGTTATCGGATTGGCTTAGCACTTGATTCCTGCGACTAGTGAGTCATAAGTGTAGAGATATGTAAGATTTACCACCACTTTTTGTATTGCTCTCTCCGTTACATGTATTCCCATGATTTTTAGAGATTTGGTGATTTAAGTGTGGTCCTATGTAATAAAATCTTGCTTTAGACTGAATAATTATAAGAGTTGATTTATTAATATTGTATGCATGCCATATCAATCTTGCTATAGTTTGAAGCACATCAAAGTACCATGACATTATGAATATAGTGATCATTCAGTGTCTTGGCATATATCACAGTTCCACAGTATTACACACTGATTTCTTATTACTGCCACAGTACAGGCTAGAGAAGAGTTAAATATTGAATATGAGATGATTCAGGATAGCCCTTTCTCCATTAGTGAGGTGAAGATTTTCTTTTTGTAGAAGGTGTTATTTCAGCGTTTTAGCACTGGTGACACCCGCTCTGCACCAGCCTGTCTCTTTTTAAGCCTTTATGACTCTGACACTTCATTATCAGCCTATCGGCTGACAGCATGACAGGACCAATCTGAGCCAATCAGTGCAGCTGCTGATTTGTGACCAGTGGGCAGAAAACAGGAAGTCGATAGATAGATATGCTCTTATCTGCTGTCCTTTATGCACACCGCTTAATTGTAATGTGACATGTTATTTTCCCCTAAGCTTATTATTACTATGCAAAAATGTGCACCAAATGCAAATGTCTCATAAAACCTGTTTCATTAGCATTGATGCCACAAGTTTGTACTTTTAAGTTCGAGACTTAACAGTTTACTTACTAATGAGCAAATGGTTTGGGCTTAATGAACAATTTGAGATGTGAAGCCAAGTTTAAGCATTAGCAGTGGACTCGTATGATTTTTCTTAAGGAGTCTTGAACAAATGTCACAGTCATTGCACATTGTGACATCAGGTGATGAAATCACAACTGAAAATGCCAACTTTGACAGGAGCTAAATTTCAAGCATAGGAGCACAAAAACAAAGGCAAAAGGCAGCAGTGGGTAATGGAGCTCAACAGAAACTCTGCAAATGCAGCCCCCAGAGAATACGAGGAGGAAATTCTAGCAAATGTCCACCTGCAAAGAGAAGTACCAGTCATTTCAGGATGTCTAAGACTGATCAGACTGAGACTTTTAAAAATACATTTCCTTGGCTCACTGTTGCCCTTCATCTGAAGCAAGGGCTGAGATATTCAGAATGTCAGTCATATTTTAAAAGCACAGACTACAAGTAAATTTGCTACTTGACCTGAGATAAATTAGGTAAATTCACTAATAGGGGTGGGACAAAATATCCATATGACGATCTATCATTGTCCTTCTCTATGGGATACAAGAATCGATACACTGGCTCAAAAATCAATATTTTAATCAATACAATAAGGGGTTTAAAGATGCATGGAAATCATGGCTGTGCTATTTTCCCCTTATTTTAAAGCGCTCTGAGCAATCATGAACCGTGTTCTCTATGAAGATGGAGAAGCACAAAGAACCACAAGATAAACAGATTTCAAGCCACTGTAACAGCTCAACTGCTATATATATATGTTTGTGGAGATGAGAACTAAAAACTGCCCCAGAACAGCTCTCAGCATGGACCATAGGCATCTATCATGTTATTATTGCAGAGTGCATATTCAGTCCACGAGGATCACAGGTGCAAATCTCTCACTATATGAGAGAGAAAGAGAGTGGTGCCAGCATGTCCAGTTTTATGTCAAACTGGATGCTCTCCCTCTCTCTTGGATATTGCAAGTGCGTATTATGCAGTGTGGGCAGTGGGCACCGACCAGCAGAAACTTAAATCTGCACCTATGGCATGGACAAAAAAACAAATCCTTGTCATTTTGCAACAAAACAAATTGAGCTTGCAAAAGAAGCGATGTGAACACTCTAGACACATTTTGGAATAAAGTTGATAAGCAGTTAAAAGTTAAGATAAGCAGTTTAATTCTTGCAGTTTCCCACAAAGAAAGTGTAAGCTTTTTAATAAGCCAAAAAATAAAATGATTAATTTACTTAACTTTAAATTTGACTTGTAGACCTTTTTGTGCTGTTTTCTAACAGTTTGGACTTAAATTAAATGAGACAACTTGCATCTTTTCACAGGCATTTTGTTTTCGTAGTTAGACAGACATTGTAATGCATCATTATAGAATTGTGTAGCTATTGATAACAGCAATAATTGCTGTATTGTGATATTATGAGCCTTCGTGATTAGTATCATATCGATTCACACCCCTGTTCACTAAGCACATATGTTGTGGTGCCATTGGTAGATAAACTTGCCTCCTCTTCACTAATCACCTGCCATCCTGGTTAACCACTGTACTGCATTTAAGTCTAGAAGTCAATCATTTCAGCACAAACACTCCTGCTGTCTGTGTAAGTTTGGTTTATTAATAATAGCGACTTACAGATGGAGCTCAACCCAATTATTGCAGTTTTTCATAAAAATGTTTTTGTACATTTAAACATCTTCAGAATTCATGTTTGAGGTGTGACTGTGGGTAATGTGTGTTGTGGAACAAAACTTGAAAGCTTCTTCAAGTACTATTAACCTCACACTGTTTTACTCAGAAAATAAAAAATGCCATTTTAAAAATGCTTTAAAAGTAAACCCATGGTTGACAATGCTAATTCATTTTCAGAATGTAGGACTGAACAGATTATTCATATTTTGAGATGTCACCACAATAGTCTTCAACAAACCAGGCTGCATTTATAGTGGATTTAATGCCATAATTTTCTATTTGCATTAGATTTTAATAGCTATCTCATCAAGCAGACACACAGTAATGACAAAGATATACACTAGAAAGATGTTTTTTGTTTTTGTTGTTTTTTTTTGGTCATATAATTAAAAAAATGAGCTGTTTTTCTTATATGCCCTGAGCTTGAAACAGGTGGTGACTGCTATTAAGAAAATGTGGACAGCCACAACTCGCAGGGCAGAGGCTATTGATTGAAATGCATTGTGAGGTTCATGATACGCTTTTGAAAGTCATACAGTACAGTAATTGTAGTTTCTTAAAACAAAGCACACACTTTGAATGTTTAGGTTTTAAGATTAATGGATGCTGACTTTCAACTTCTTTCAAATTTGTTCAAGGAGAAATTGTGCTAATGTGTTTAGGCAAAATGCCATCAGAGAAAGTATTGCAATACTGAATCAATTAATGATGAGAATCCTTCAGCTCGTGAGGAAGATGAGCTCCAGCTATTCCCCCGTGGATAGAGTCAGCAGATTTAGTTGCATGGAGAGCTGATTTATCACAAATAAAATAATTGTGAATTTTGGCTGCCAGCACGAAGAGCTTGGAATATGTATGAGGATTTTTACTACCTTCTACTAATGCAGTGTCAAGGCAAGTTTGTTTTTAATTCAGAGCTGTACAATTACATCAGAAGTATAAAAGTGATTTTGATTTGATTTGATTTGGATGGTTGTTCACAGCATTATTGTGTCTTGGTATTTTTTTATTTTATTTCATTTTATTTTATTTTATTTTATTTGTAATTTTATTTTATTTTATTTTATTTTATTTTAATGTATTTTATTTTATTTTATTTTATTATTTTTATTTATTTTTTTTTTATTTTATTGAAGCCACGGCAACTATTTTGTTAAAAAGGTTTTAAATTTAATTTTGTCATCCCACAGATACTTTGCTAGTGCTAAATGTACTAGGAAATCAAACATGCTACTGCCTTAGATTGCATGAGTGATTCAGTCTGTATCACTTAATAAAGATACTGTTATTTCATCTGACTAACTAATGATCACTGTAGTCATAACAGCTGCTTTCAAGCATTTTATGGGATGTTTATGGAGTAACAGCTGTCCGCTAACCTGAACAAGAGTGGGAGGAATACTAATAAATCAGAAATATTGATGAATAAAACATTAGCTTGAGGAGGTGGATACTCTATTATTATGTAAGAAGACTTACATAATTCCATCAATGATCTGTATGGATCACGCTTTAAAACTGAACAACACCAAAATGAGAGCCGAGAGGCACACAGCTCATCTTGGGTGAATCACCTCCTGAACCACCTCGTTAACCTTGTCTATTGATGACAGCTCTGCTCGTCAGATCACAGAAGAGCCCACACACAGTATCTGCACCTTCAGTTCTATAGCTAAACCTGCTTAGATGAACACACTCAGGTGTGTTCATCAAAATGGTTTGTGCTTAATCAACATGTTTCAATGAATTTAGTCACGAAGACTGTGTTATTATCACCTACTCTTTCACACTCTTCCTTTTCTTTTCCTCCCACAGCTGCCAGCCTTCACATGTAATTAATTTGAGAAAGTAGCTCTATGTTCGCTCAGGCATATTATGGTGACGTAGTGAATGAACCAGTGACCCTACGGTATAGACACTGGCTGTTTCCTACTGTTTTAGACTCGCCGAAGAATACTTTCCTTGAAAAAGTGGAGAGAGTCATTAAATAAAGTTCTCATAATGTTAAACTTAACTTGCCTTTGGAGAGTCACATTGTGTAAGTTCACGCAAGTACCTTGTAACATTGATAAACTGAAAGGTCGACAATAATTTTAATTGTACAGTGAGATGTCTGTCGTGTGCTGTGTACCTGTACAAATGTTCTTGTTGTTTGCTGCATGACAGTTTAACAAGGCTGCTCTTTGAAAGTGTGATGTCTCCGTTGCTGAAAAGGCCACCTTAGACAGGCTGTACTTGTGCTGGTCGAGCAGCATCCAAAATTATGCTGGTGACTAGAAATGTTGGTCTGTTCAACAAGGTAATGTGGTGTATTATAGAAAAGTTCTGTAAAATAAAATAGATGTGTCAGGAATTTCATTTCATTTTTATTTGTCAACCCGAATTCAGTCTGTTGTGCCGAAAATATCTGTGATAATCAATGGAGTCATCACACCTCTGATGTGCAAAGACAGTAAGTCATTGTTGAGTTGGAAAAATCAATGACCAGTGCAAAGAGAGAAGTCACAGGAACAGGTGAACCTGAACCTGCCATGTAACGGCCAATCGATAACCGGCATTGTGTTTGAGAAAGAAAAAGAGGACATGGCTGTTGTGAGATGCACAAAGGGCAGTTCAATATTGATTTCTTTTAAAATGCACTTTTTCTTTCAAGCTATGTTCTTTAAAGCATGTGTATAAAGTATGTGTTCTTAAATCTTAAACAAAGAAAACCGTCTTGTGTTTGAAATCATTTGTAAGGTTAAATAAGTGTTTAGTTGGATTCATTTTAGCAGTGGCTTTGTTAAATCTATTTTCATGAAACTATATTTCACATCAAATGCCGTATGTCTTGATTGGCTATTTTATAACATCACAAAGCAATTTCATTTTTGGTCTGGATTGACGTATCCCTTGTCGTTGGACATTGCATCACAGCACCATGTGACGCAGGGCTAGAATTGTCATATTTGTTTAGCTCAAAGAATAAAATATCAGCAAGAAGCAGTGCCATTTTTCTTAGGAAAGGCTTTCTGGAATTTTCTAGGCTCAGGTGGACAGGAATGCAATTGTAATGAGGTGCCAGAAATGGCAAAAGAGCATATATTGTGTGCTGTTTCCTTCCAAAAGAACAGTTTTTTGGCTTTTACAGAGGATTTTCTTTTATTTTGTTTTGTTTAATATTAATTAAATTGATCGGGACTGGCAAAGCTAATTAAAAATCCATTATTGTGTACTTAATATCAAATTAAATAAACTCTCAGCAACTTAAAATGTCACTCTGAAAGAACTGAGATTTTACAAACCCCTAACTGTGGGGCGATCATGAGATTTTAAAATATTTTTTTTTACTTAGTAGTTTTACTTACACCCTTTTTATTCATAAACATTTACATATTAAAAGGTTAACATTACAATATGTAAATATAGCTTGGACCCAAAATAACATGTTGAATAAATTGAAGAGTTGTTTATGTGACTCACACCATTTGCACAGCATGCCTGTTTATCGCTGCTTAACCTCATTTGTCACAAAAACTCTTTGTAAGTCCTAAAGCATTATTATCTCCAGTAGGCATAAAATTGCATTTGAGTGATTTATGAAAGTTTTGTAAAAGGTTTTTGATATCCTACAGCTTTTTACAAGCAGAAATTGATGTTTCTGCTTGTAAAAAGCTGTGTGTTGGGAACAGTGTATTGGGAATTGAATTTATTGTTAACCCTTTAGCTTTGTTTCTAGGCACATGGTATTAAATATATTAATATTTATAAGTATTTATTAATGATATACTTACATGGTTTTGTAATTTATCATAACTTTGTTTTAACTGAATTGATTCTGAAGATATGTGTATGCTATGAATGTAAAGAGTTATCTCAATTTAGAAACTGGTAGTTTTTTACGATTGAACTAGGGTCGTCAGATAATTAGAAGCTGTCTTTCTGATGTCAAGCAGGAGACGTTTCCTTATGAAACTACAGAGATGAGATGAGGCATTTTTTGGTAATGCTGTTACATTGTCTGTTGTTGATGAAAGTGAGTGGAAAGTAACAGGGTCTTTCAGCAGCAGGCAACAGAGAGTGACCCCTCTATTAGATATGTGACAGAATGATTGATAAGTGCCTTTGGACCATCAATTTAATGAAGTGTTTTGTGACTCCATTGAACAGAGAAAACCTGATAGTTTGTTGCTGATATTATGGTTATTTCCATGTAGATGTTAAACAAGTCAAATGTTTGTGAAACTCAGCCCGTCTGTCCATGAGGGAAAAATAGGTTTGTTATATTTAGGTGGGTGTATGTGTGATTTAATATATTGGTATTTCTTCACCTTCAGGCACCTCAAGTTCCAGGGTGTTGTTTTCTATTAAAGATTACAACTTTTTTTTATTTTATTTAAAACAATACAATACAATACAAAAGTATCCTGGAAACTTTTTACCCCACCATGCCTTTATTTTCCCATTTTTTCCTAGCTTAAATTGTAGAATATTGCAATAATACAATGTGGGGTTCTCTGGTCAACTCTCTGGTCATGGGTTCCAGAAAATACATTAAAGCCTTTCTCTCCAAGATTGGAAAATCTCACTCCTTGTGACTGAAAGCGCTCAGAAAACTATGTAATGGTATCAGAACATCAGGTATCAGCGTCGGTCTCTGTGGCCAGAACTGGGCAGGACAAGAGTTCGAGGGTGGCCTCCATAGCCGTGACTGGGCATCGTGAGGGCTCAGAGGTAGCCTCCCTAGTTGGGTCTTGGCAGGACGAGGATACCCCTGGAGAGTCTGCAGCCACCGGCGGAACCTCTGAAGGGGTTACGGCACCAGCCGACACCTGTAGAGTTGGTGCAGCCACCGGCAGAACCTCCAGAGGATCTCCGGCCCAAGCGACACCTCTGAGGGTTGTGCAGCCACCGGCGAGAGTACCTCTAGAGGATCTGCAGCATCAGCCGACACCTCAAGGGGTCCTGGAGAGGATTCTTGGACTGGGACGGTCTGGAGAGCAGGCTTGTGAGCAGACAAGGCCTCTGGAGTGGACTCGGGGAATGAATGAATGAAGCCTCTGGGGTGCAGTGAACACACACTTAAAATAGCAACCGCCATAATGGTGCACCGCGGATAGGGGGACAGTCTCTAAGATGACCATGGCTGAAGTTCTTGGGACACCTGCTGCAGGCACTGACATCAATGGTGGGTCCGCCAGACTGGACACCAGCCTCAAATGCCCTTGGAACGCCCTGGTGTCTTCAAACGCAACATGTATGATGCTTGGGAGCACTGAAGTGGCATCTGTGGCGGCTGAAGACTGTGGCTTCATATCCATGCTGGCTGAAGGCTCTGGTGTGGCAGCTATCTTGTGTAGTGGCTCCGGGTTGGCGGCCATCTTGGGCTGTGGCTCTGGGTTGTCGACCATTTTGTGCTGTCGCTGTGGCTCTGGGTTGGCGGCCATCTTGTGCATTGGCTCTGGTGTGCATTGGGAACCAATCAGAACACGACACATTTACAAAGGTAGCAGAAGACATGGTGACATGAGGGGCAAGGGACACATGGGAAATCGAGTCCAGAAACCCCTAGAGTCCAGGGTGGAGTGCCCTCTAATAGAGTTCATGGGCACTCCAGCTGGTGATCATGACAGGTATAATACTGTGAATGATCTGTGGGGTATTTTGAGCTGAAACTTCATAGACACGTTCAGGGGACATCAGAGACTTATATTGCAAAAATCTAAAAATATTTTTAAAAGCAGCACAACTCTTTTCATAATTGAAAACACTGAAGACTGGAGTAACAGATGCAAAAAAAAACACTTAACGATATTACTGATTTTACTGTATTTTTGATCAAATAAATGCATCCTTGGAGAGCATAACACACTTCTTTTCAATAAAAAAAAGTTAAAAACGTCTTACATCCAAAAATCTTTTGAACAGTAACTGTTAGATACTTTTAATGGACAAATTAAAAAAAGAAGTATGGGTGCAAAAATTCATTTATAAGTTACATTTCTAAAAGTCCACAGAGTCAAAATTGCACTGAATTGAAAAATCACCCTTATATATATGTGTATGTGTGTGTGTATGTGTGTGGATGTTAATTGGAAGGGAAATTTTTAGAAGATCATTATACTGATATGTACTGACAGAACTTACAGTTTCCATAGCAATTTAAGATGATTTTTTTTTACAGAAAAATTGCAGCCCAGTCTCTTCATCTCACATTTGGTTAAAAAGAACACAATATATTGGTATAACTAAAGATACTCACACTCAAAAAAAATATGAATTTCATTGCATTGAAAACAAAATGTCCAACCAATTGCACTATGGTGAATTTGCTATTTACATGCCAGAATTTGCAAGAGCAAAGACTGAACGCTTCTCCAGAGAAGAAACAAATCTGCTCGTGTGTGTGTGCGGTTAAAGCGCACAAGCAGACCATCTACTGGACAAGCTGGATTCCACCAAATCCCCTGACAATAATACACAATAATTATCTTTTACAATGTAATCCTTTCATTTTTAATATTTGGCATGTTTGTGTGCTGTTACGAGTCCGTGTAATAAGTAGAGTTTATGCACGTTCTGGATGTGCTCTTTAACAAAAAATAAATAAATATTGTGCCATTGACTCTAGACTAGGTTTCAGTTCTCTTTTTTTAGATTAACATACACACCCCTGATCACACAAATGCATTCAATGTGGCGCAGGACATGAAAATGATACCTGTGTCGGGTTAAAAATAGCAAAAAAGTAGATTGGCACAGCATTGCCCCTAGAACTTTTTGGATTTTTTGAGTTGTTTTCAAACCAGCTGGCCTCATGGTCATTTTTGTGGCTGTTCTGTATGAAGTCGATTCCTCAGGTTCACCAAAGGTGTTCTAACAGAAGACACGTTAACAATGGACATGCTTTTTTGTATTTCATGTATTATTTCTATTTCATAATTTAAAATCCAAGAGATTTTAATAAGGTTTTTTTCCGTTAATAAAGTAAAGCCATTCATACATTAAGTGTGACATAAGTGTCCACTTGTTGTACAGTATGCTGATCTGATGTTTTCATATGGGCAACTCAGCTGGGTTATTCTGTCTGCCATGTTTTCTGCGCTGTCAAATCTGTCCAGGTCAATGTGAGATGTTTGGAGGAGGCCAGCAGCCCTAGAGCTTTACTGACAGTGTGATCAGTTCAGCAAAGAGCGTGTGACCGAAGTCAGTCTGAGCTGTGTTTATCCAGACCTCTGTCCCACTACATTTCAGTCATTACATACATCATCATGAAGAGGCTCTCAGCTGGAGGCTTAGGTCTGTCCCAAAGTCTCCTGTCTCTATTCTTTTTCTCCCTTGGCAGATGACAGAAGCTGGGTTCAAAGGAAACAGACTGGGCGCAGTGGAGAGCTAGGGCGGCTGGCACAAGTATAGTGGGTAGAGAGAGAGGGTTACGTAACACAATCCTCTCTCTCTCTCTCTTCCTGTGCCCAGAGGATGTGCTCTTTGCCAGCCTTACCAACAATTTCCCTCCTAAAACCCTTGTGATTGCGTTGGTCCGTGTTCCACTGCGTTATCATAGCAGTGACACGTGGTAAAGTGCTTGAAATACACTAGAGTGATAAAGCTGGGAAATAGGTTTGGCAACGGTGCTGTGACGTCTTTGTGAGGGCAGAACAGGAAGCTGGGTGATTTTGAATTTGCATTTTCATGTGTCTGCGACACCTTCAAAATGGTTTGCCCCAGTTTTAACTAGTGATGTTTTTTTTACTGTTTTCAGGCAGACTTTTGTATTACATTCATCAAGTGAAGTCAGTTTTATTTGTATTCATATTGTTTAACTGTCTTTCACATAGTTTTAAAGGGATCACTCACCCAAAAATTTAAATTATGTAATCATTTACTCACCCTAATGTTGTTCCAGACCTCCAGTGGAACACAAAGAAAATATTTTGAAAAAATATACAATAAAGTGCCCATTCTATGCCATTTTAAAGCTCCTAATATTGTTTTGAGAGTCCAACAATAGGTTTACATGCATGCAAGGTGAAAAAACGCTTTTATTTTCTCAAAATGTGTGTTTAATATCTTTAATATCTTCTTCTCAAACGATTCGTTCGAAGCAGTTCTACGATTCAGTCTCTCTAATCCCCTCCTTTCTCTGAGCCTACTCTGCTCTGATTGGTCAGATGGTGCGGAGTGTTGTGATTGGCCTACCGTGGGGGCTAGATCAAATTGTTTGCAGCTGGCCAATGTACAACATAGGTGGGAATTATGCAAATATGTTACACAGTGATGTGTAACCTTCACATAAGTGGGATTCGAATTACTAACGACTCGTTTAGGCTGTATAGAGTCAATTGTTTATTTTGGGAGACAATCATTATCATTTACTTTCAGATTTACAACTTTGCAGATTGTCTACATTCACATACAGCAGCGGTTCTCAATCCTGGTCCTCACGCCCCACCGCTCTGCTTATTTTGCATGTCTTTCCTTTATTAACGCACCTGATTCAGATAATCAGATCATTAGAAGAGAGCTCTGTGCATGAACTGTGTTCCAATTGACATGGTCCTTACACAGTGTTCATTGCTCCCTTCTCCCTGAGCAGGGGAAATACGTTAAAAGTTTACTTCACTTTGGAACATTCATTCATGGATTTGCACTGTAAATAAGTGAATACGATTTAAATTATGTCTCGCACACTTAAATGCACTTTAAATGCAATGTATAAGTTCGCTTCAAACTGGAACCATGCCGGAATATCCAGTGATGTCTACTTTGCAGGGCACATACGTTCGAATAGAACAAACGTCAGAAGCGACAAGAGAAACATACGAAATGTGGAGAGCGGTGGGGCGCGAGGACCAGGATTGAGAATCGCTGACGTACAGCTACATTACACACTGCATGAAAGGCAATAATAGAATTGGCATAATAGTGGCATGGGGGTCAGCGTTGGTAGCCTTGTGGGCTGCGCCGATATACAGCATCATTGCACTAGGTGCGTCCCGAATTCGATTGCTTTTTTAAGGACCGTTCCCGAATTTGTCTCCTATCTCCCTCACTTTATTTCCTGTCAGCTCTGATCTGTCCTGTTAAAATAAAGGCAAAACTGCCTAAAGTAAATCTATAGGGAACAATTTACTTATAATATCTATTGTGTTCCAGAGAATAAAGAACATACATAATAAAGAATAAAGAGAATAAAGAACATACAGCTTTGGATGAGGACATACTGAAATCTCAAAAATTGCTTTCCAAACTCACGTTCAAAAACCACCCAAAAAACAGACATGAACTGTTCTAAAAATGTTGTTTATTGTGCTGAAATAGTACTGTAAAACCATATGTGGGGTTGGTTTAGGGTTTACCAAATGCAACAGCAGCTACAGGACTTATTCCATCATGCTTTGCACTTTCTTTCATTCATAGTAGTGCACCATCTCTGAATACAGTCTTTCATACTAGTCCCATGTTTATTCAATAAAACATTTTTGTATTGTTGTTTTGATCAAAACTGATTATAAAAACTACTTGAAAATAAACAGCATTCTTAATTTGAGAAAAATTAAATTCATTTAAATTTAGATTTTGGTTTTGTCAATGTGCCAGCACTTGGTTATTCTTTGATTTAAAAATCTTTGGCATTGTAACAATGCCCTGTGTGGCAGAAGCACTGCGGGTTAGATTAAATTACAGGGTTGAAATCCGAATCACAGCACACTGGTAGTTAGGCTGATTACTGAGATGATGAAAAATAAGAATGTCTGTAATTTGAATCCAATATGTCATTCTGTGTATGTCATTTTAAAGTCCTCTTATTATGAATTTTACAAAGCCAAATACTATTGTGCTCATGTCTCAACATATTGCTATAGAACTTGTTCTTTTAATTTGGATGTAACAACGTAATGACAGCTTTTCTAGGACTGCTGTCTCGAGTGGGCTGTATTGTTCTACTGCACTGTTTAGCATTTCCAAATACTGTACAGTAGATTCAGACCCTAAAGGCTCTTATAAAAGATGTTAAAGCTGCAGCATAAATACATAATACTAAAGTAAAAGCATGCGTCCTTTTGTATAAGTGTGTGCGTGTCAGTGCGGAGATGGGGGAGGAATGGGTTTTTCTCTGCACTAGCACTTTTGCTCACCCTCTATTACAGACCCCAAATTGAAACTGCATTCTCACTTTATCCTCCGAATGTGGTCAGATGAAAAACCGCGGTGCTGTGAATTGAGGGAAACATTTCTGTTGTGTGTTGTATTGGGGTTTTTCTGCTTCCTTGCTTCTGTTTTTCCAAGTTTCTCGACAGATCAGCTGCAACATATGAACCTCTGCAATCTGATAACCTTTAAAAGCATTTCTGTTGACTCTCAAAGTGTTTCAGGGTTGACCAAAAACTCCCAGCTAATGATTTCCTATGAAAAACACAGCAGTTCGTAACGTTTGAGGGTGCGAAAGTGAAGTGTATAAGCTATTTTCGCACTGTCCCTCATATTACAACTGCAATACTTCTAATGCAGTATACTTAATCTCCTTTAACATTGGATTAGTGTTCTCAGGAAACAGCAATGGTAATGAGATTAAGGTTGAAGGAATGAAAGTCACTTATACCAGGGGATAGAATGCGCTGAGGGGCTTTGGGACATGATTTTTATTTATTTTTTATGTGGAAAGTGAGACCTTCTCCTTCGCCTGAAATCAAGGTTTCCATTAGTGGTGATATCATCGATAAAGGATAGTTATAAGCATATTTATTTTCTGATTTTAAGGTTGGCGAAAAGGATAAAGAGATGCCACAAGATACTGTTTGTAATTTCATACTCGATGCTGTTAATTTAATGTTTCTCATTGGATTATAACACCAGCCAATTAGATGGTTGTCATGGCAGAGTGCCTCCTTGATTAATGCTTCTTTTAGAGATTATTCTGCCTTGACCTCCATTCAAGGTTACAAAAGACAGCTATGGATCCACAATATGACAGGCAGCTAAGGCAATGCCAATCACCATCCACGACATGTGGTGATATGTTATGTACTAGGGATGTCAATTTTTGATAATTTCCATAATCGATCATCGCTTGAATTAACGTTTAATTAATCGTCAGTTAACCTTAATACTGGAAAATGTGTCACCGGCATGACAGGATGTGCAAATAGCACTCAACGACTTTAAATAATAAAAGGCAGATCCTGCCACGGAGACCGCTGAACGCACCTCTTTAAATGGTTTCATGGCACTCATTGTTTTATTTTAGAACACCATCGCAATGTTTGCAATTGACATTATGGGGATTTAAAATAAAAGGATCCCAAACGTAAGTACTGGACATGGGGCTGTGACGTGTGGTCAGTCATCTGCTTCCAAAACCACCGGCGGTTTAAACACTGTTATCATTTAAAACATTTCAATGTGAGTATTGTGACACAGAGGTACAAAGCTTTGTTAATAATGCACGTTTAAGTTTGGATCACATTAAAAGCGTAGTTTTTTTACATTAGCAAACTATTAAGTAAGTAAGATTCAGCCCCTTCACCATCACTCGCAGCCCAAAATGAAACTGCATGCTTAATCGACCATCGATAGCTTGAATTGATTGCATCTCTTATCAGCAATTAATCGATCACCAATTAATCGTTGACATCCCTGCTATGTAGAGGAAATCGATGAGCAGAAATACTCATTGAAATATGGTTAATTGAAGCAATAATTGTCCTATCCCAAAACAAATAACTTTCTTCACAAAAAAAGCTGGATTCAAAATAATAAGTAATAATAATATAATGCTCTACAGGGTAAAATATGTGGAAGTCTTTATGAAATATTACTTTAACTTTATGTGTTATGTATAATCACAGAGGGACACAAATGCTCTGAAAAGCCTTAAATATGACAACATTTTGATGTGTTGCATTTGGTCAATACGTCCTCACACTCCGCCAAATGTCTGTCTTCTGTAGACCTACAGCATTTTATATTTAATAATCTGTGTCGAGTGAGAACACTTCCATTCACAGAACTGAGGGTGAGAAGAGGGGAGAGGAGAGGAAAGGAGTGGCTCGTTATTACCGAGGAAGCGGAGGGTGACTTTGGCAGGGAGAAAGGTAATTTCACACCTTTCACCTCCTGACATGAAAATACAGACCAATACTCGCTCAATTAAAAGAAGCAGGAGCGGGCAGAATGGAAACAACCCAAAAAAAGACCCACTCATCCTGGATGGTCAAGCTGGTGCAAAATAATACTCAAAAAGAGATTGAGCTCTTTAGTCAACCGTTGCAATGTCTAATTGACAAGAAATGATGACAATAATCTGTCTGAAGCTGTTTGAGTTTCTTGTGCATATGTAGGAGAATTTCAACATCATAAGGGTTATATCCAGTGGTATATTTAAAGCTATTTTTACACGTGTCTATGCAGGCATGTGGGTGTGTGGTAGAATGTCACTCGTGGCTTTGTGTGCATATGAGATAGGGTGGCTGGGTTCACACACAGTCACACTTAACACATTTTTGTTTGCATTGTAAGCATTCTGAAGAAAACATAACTCTACACACGCAGTACATAATAAATGCATAATCCTGCAGGTGAAAATTTATTGTCAATGGATGTTGGATGTTTATCCAGAAATACCTCCTTCTTGTTTAAATCAAGTTAAGTGATATACCTGACAAAAAATGCAGGTAGAATATAGTGCCATCTCTGCAGTACCGAGTCCACGTATAGCAGTGCTTCTAAATGACATGGCCTGTCAGTCAAGTACAGCATGTCACTTTTTCAATAATTGGCTGTCCCATTTTAGAGTTAGAGAAGCTGAGCTTCCAAGCAGGATGGGAATGTAAGAATTGGCTCTTTTGAGTTTACGTGCATGAATTTTGAACTATCTATCTATCTATGGCAGGGGTGGGAAACGTTGATCCTCAAGGGGGTGTCCCTGCAGAGTTCAACCCAAATCAATTTCATTCCAGGGTTAGAGCTAAACTCTGAGGCAGAGTGGCCCTCCAGGATCAATGTTCCCCACCACTGATCTATGACCGATCGATCTGTCTATCTATCTATCTATCTATCTATCTACCTTCCTTTGTCTGTTTGTCTGTCAGTTATTCTGCCTATTGTTTGATCTGTCTGTCATCTTATGATTCCATCAATCCATCTCTATTTACATTTGTTCTGAAGTTCTATCGATCTGTCATTCTATCTATTGTTCTATCTATTGTGTAATTCCATCCATCCATCTGTAGTTTTATAGATAATTCTGTCCATAAGGCATACAGTTCTTCAAGACTTTAAACCTTTTTCCGAACTTTCAGGTAAAGTTTTCTCAAGGCATTGTTAAAATTTAGTCATATAGTACAAATTATATGAGGATTTTTTTGGTTTTTCAAAATGTCAATTCATTTTAATTCTATTATTTTGATTACATTTAAATAGTGTCTGGACTTCAAGCTTTTGTGATATTACATATACTTTTTTTAGAGTGACCTGAAATACATATATATATTTTATACATAGCAGTAGTTAATATGATACGGCGAATGTCAACAGGTGATTTATTGATCTATAAATAAACACATCCTGTCATAAAATTACCTCTGGAGCTTCAATTAGTTGTGGTATTTATTGCAGCTGTTGTATCCTGTTATAAAACCAAGTCGTAAAAGTTTTTATGAT
>JAUMHE010000048.1:4655730-4667161 GCA_032359235.1 Enteromius mattozi
TGGATGAGAGTTAACGAGGGAATGATTGGATGACGGGCTGCCAGCCGTGCAGGATTAATTCGTTTTGCGTTCCTCTCAAAATGCGTTATTTGCAAAACGTTCACTTAAAATGTTTCTCTGACCAGGGTTATTATAGTTAGCTAAAAGAAAACTAAACAAAAATGTTACTTTAGATAAAGTAAAAAGTGAATTAAAATAACATTTAGATTTTTTTTTCTTTAACTTAAAGTTATATATATAAGATTATATGCTTAAAAATACAAGTACGAGAAAATAAGAGAAAAACTAATACAAATTTAAAAAGCAAAATGAAATTACTGTCAACTATAACAATCACAGCCTCTAACTAATTAAACCCAGCAAAGCAGATATTTGTGAAGATTTAACTTTTCTGTTATAATACTTTTTATTATATATATATTATATATATACGGTTTATAATATGATTGTTTTAAAAAGTATTTGTGGTTTGTGGTCAATTTGACACATTACGAGTACCAATGAGTGAACATTAGCATATGAAATGATGTTGCATTTATTAGAGATGCATTAAATATTGCTGCCATATTGGTTATCTGGGACTATTTATCTTTATACTGTAGGTCTGTATTGTATCAGTACTGCCTGTTTTTAAATTTAGGTTACATGTTATCATTGTTTCAAAAATTGTTTTTTTTTTTTTTTTTGCATAAATCGATCATTAACATCACTCTCAGATAAAAGATCCACGCTTGCTGCATCTTACCTCGCTGTATCTTATTTTATTTTGCAACAGAGCGACTGATAATCAAAACTTTCAAAAAGTTTTTTAGCACATCCTACATTTGTTCATGTGTTAGAACTGAGATCTCTGAAAATAAATGATGGAACATTCCAATTTAGTTGATAAGTTCTCATAAGATTTAAAAGGGTTTGGAAGTGTCAATCCAATTCTTAAATGTTAAGTATGTTTTTGGTCAATTAAAATGGCCTTAGGGTCTCTTGGATTTAAAACAGAAAAGGTTAATACCTTGCTTTTGACCAATACCAGAGCAGAGAGCTGTTCTCACAGCAGTTCTGTCAGAACGCATTGAGTTCAGTCAGATCTACATTATCCATGTTCATGTTGGCGTAACGATGTGTGAATGTGGGTGGTCAGTGATGCGAGTTATCACATGAGGGTTTCCCTGTAAAAGCTAAAACATGGTACCACCTCCCTCACTCCCTCAGGCTAGCTTTTTATAAGAGTAATGGTGTACCGTAGGAAGTCTGGTTGTGGGGTAAGTGTCTGTGTAACCACTCGCTGTTTTTGAGGTGCGTTCACAGATGGTGCTGCTGATGTATTGAATTAAAGCAAGCCATTCTAGCAAACAGACAGTGTGCTCATTTGGTGAAGCGTGAAAAGTTCCACTTTACAAGTTCAAAAATGTCTTTATTGGCATGTTTCTCCAAAATATTAAAGCACATGACAAAAACACTAACAAGAACAGAAACATAAAACTAATATCAAATAAGGTGGCAATAATACATGGTAGCAATTTAGTATAGGGGCCAGTTCTCACCATTACTTAGTAGCTTATTAGCATGCCTATTATTAACATGTTGGTTGTTTATTAGTATTTATAAAGCACATATTCTGCATGACCATATTCTACATCTCTAATCCTACCCGAAACCTCAACTTAACCATACTAACTATTAGCAAGTGTATTGAGACAAAAGTTGTAGTTACTGGTTTGTTAATAGTGAGAATTGAACTTTAATATAAAGTGTGCCCTAATACATAACAATCTGTATTTATTTCAAATATTTAAAAAAGGAACCAGTTCACAAATTTCTAATTGAACATTGGTAAAAGTTAAAACAGGACTAAAGTACGATAAAGCACTACTTCCTGGTGCTGCAATGTAAAAAAAAAAAATAAAATTTTTAGTTTGGGTCTCTTACATGGATGCAGGAAGCTGGCATTTTTACCTTCAGTAATTTCTGTAACTTATACCTTTTTTGTTTCTCCCCAGGCACAGAAATCATGGATAGAAAGAGCTTTCAGCAAGAGAGAATGTGTGCACATTATTGTAAGCACCAAAGACCCCCATAGGTGAGTAGCACCACTACTGTCGTAGTCTGTGCAAATAGTGCATTTTACTCACACACACACACACACACACAATTTAATAATGTATTTAGATGTAACTAAATGTGTTTGTACTATTGATTAAAGTGATAGACTTCTTTGAAGCTGTTAGAGCATCTAAAATACAGTCAGATGGAGTGAACACTAGTAAAAGATATCTTGATTCTTTTATAGACAATTTTTTAAGATGTGAAGAGTTTGTTAGTTGTACTGTAACTTTTGTAGATCAGTTGTTGACAGCTCTGATTTGAGGGACATTTACTTAATTTCACAATGGTTGTGTGTTCTGTCACAGGTGCTGTTGTGGCCGTCTAATTGGCCAACATGTTGGCCTACCCCCCAGCATCTCATCCAATCAGAATGAGAAGTCAGAGCGTGTGCCAAAGAATGACAGCTTGTCAGAGAAGTGGTCCATCAGCAAGCACACCCAGCTCAGTCCCACTGATGCCTTTGGAACCATTGAGTTCCAGGGAGGTGGACACTCCAACAAAGCAATGGTACAGCTGTTCAGTGTCTTATTAACAACCGTTTGATTCTGATGATAACTAAAATATAACAATATTTTAACTTTGATATAATATTCATGAACCTTTTAGAGTTTAATTTCTTTTGTGAGGCATTTATTAGTGCCTGTAGATCATGCAAGATTACCCATTTTAGTCCAGTAAAGTGATGTACTGTATTTTAGGGGATGTTCAGTTAGACAGAATGTAGGGAGGGAACTGATTTTATTAATTGGGAGTTTATTGGATAATAAGTGGACACTGCATATCAAAAATTTGGCGCGACATTATATGAGAGACATCAGTGGTTTAAAATTAAAAGCAAACCTTTTTTTATTGATTCAAAAGCCTCTTCCAAATAAACAAAAAGTGTGCTTTAATCTCAAAAACAGTCTGATTTCAGGTTTTGATTTAATAATAATCTTAATCACATTAATAAATTACAGTTCAGTCTTGCAGGCTGTTATTTGCAAGTACAGCTTGAATCTTGAAAAAATAAGTCATTGTTTCCACAATGATAATAATAAGAAATGTTTCTTGAGCAATAAATCAGCATATTAAATAATTTCTTAATGGTTATATGACAATGAAAATGGGAGTAATGGCTGATGCTGCAGAAAATTTCCCATCACAGGAATAATTGACATTTAAAAAAAGACATTTGTGTGACCCTGGACCCAAACCAATCATTATTTGAAATTGAAATCAGAATAAATAAGCTTTTTATTGATGACTGGTTTGTTAGAATAGGACAAGATTTACCTGAGATATAACTATTTGAAAATCTAGAATCTGGGGGTGTAAAAAAATATTATTCAGAAAACTGCCTTTAAAGTTGTCCAAACGAAGTTCTTAGTAATGCTTATTACTAATCAAAAAATACATTTTAATATAATTATGAAGGAAATCAAAATATCTTAATGGAACATGAACTTTACTTTATATAAAGTATCTGTGGTATGTATGACTGCTTTTGTGGTCCAGGGTCACATATATTAAAATCAATTGGACTAATATTTCACAATATTAATGCTTCACCTACTATAAATAAATGCAGCCTTGTTAAGCATAAAATACTTCTTTTTAAACTCTAAACTATTGAATGGTATTGTAACTTATTTTTATGTGTTTGTCAGTATGTACGAGTGTCCTACGACACTAAGCCAGACTTACTGCTGCATCTGATGACAAAGGAGTGGCAGTTGGAGCTTCCCAAGCTGCTCATCTCTGTTCATGGAGGACTTCAGAACTTCGAGCTGCAGCCCAAACTCAAGCAAGTCTTCGGCAAGGGTCTCATCAAGGCGGCCATGACCACTGGGGCCTGGATCTTCACTGGAGGAGTTAATACTGGTGTGCATTAATGTTTCTTTCAGTTTAATTAAGATTCTAATTAGATTACTCTTAAGATGCTGAGCAATGCTCGTGAAGGCTGATGCTATCTAAATGTCTACAGAAGATCAAGTGTAACTGTGTGCTATCTCAGTGTCCTTGATGCATTGTGTGAAACTATCTCTCACACTGAGAATCTGTTATCTCTTCTATTATACTCCCTTCTGCCACCCCAGGAGTCATAAGGCATGTTGGAGATGCTCTAAAAGACCATGCTTCAAAATCGAGAGGGAAGATCTGTACTATCGGTATTGCCCCCTGGGGGATTGTGGAGAACCAGGAAGACCTGGTGGGCAAAGATGTAAGTGACCTGACTGTTTCTATTTAATAACTAGGACTCTTTTAGTATAGTTTGTTTTTCTAAATGAGCAATAACACCTAGTTTGGCTCAAGTCAGGGCAGATTTCCTGAAATGTGCTTTCGTTAAATAATGATATATTAAAATTGATATATTCATTGGACTTATTATTTGCAAGAGTGAATCTTCAGATCACAATGGAATGATTTTTATGTTGTCTCTGCATGCATTCTGTGTCATGTAAAAATCTATTTATATGTGAGCCACTACATATATCTACTCAGCTTCACCTCAGCTTGTCTGTGTCTCTGGGGACTGGTGCACAACTGAGACACAGAGATAGAATCATTCTTTATTCATAACCTCTGATTTCTATCCCCCCTCGTTCATACAAGATTTTGGTTCGGTCTCTCTTGCTTCCGAGACCCCACTCACCCCCACCCCTCTCTGGTCTGGTCTGGTCTGGTGAATGTTTTAAAGACAATGTTGTGGCATTTCTCTTTCTAGGTCGCTGATCAAATAAGTAAATGTGTAGGACTGAGCCTATGCCTTTTTGTGCAAATGATCTGATACCATAAGACATTCTCTGGGTCATTCTCAAATCATACTGGAAATCATAACTATCAGGTTTTACTCAAACTTGTGGAGTTTCAGTGCTTTTATTTATTTATCTGCATTTTAAATACAAAATAATTTTTTTTTTGTTACTAGTGATATATGATTTCTGAATGCTGCTTGCATGTGGGCACGTCGCTTTCACCTTTGTTTCATATTTCTTGTCCTGAACATCCCTGAACAGCATATTTTCACCTTTATCAGGTGGTCCGGCCATACCAGACGATGTCTAACCCTCTTAGTAAGCTAACGGTACTCAACAGCCTACACTCCCACTTCATTTTGGCTGATAATGGCACCACCGGAAAGTACGGAGCAGAAGTCAAACTGCGCAGACAGTTAGAGAAGCACATCTCTCTGCAAAAGATCAACACACGTGAGTACATTTGCGGCTAATTTGAGATGCTAATGTTAATGTGATTACTCCAAACTGAAAATTCAATGGTGCTTTTAAATTCTTTTCGAAAGAGGTCATAATAGTCTGCTATCCTCAGTCACTGTTTCTAGGTTCTATTGTGCTGATCTTCAAAGGCTCACAGAGGAGTTTCTGTATAGATTCCTGTCAGAAATGCTCAGATCAGTTTGTGGCTCAACGTCAAAATGCTACACGAGTTGCAAGAAACAGAGTTGACTGCACTGATAGCACAAAGCCCTCTTCAACTGCACTCAGATAATATCCATACAGTCCATTTACTCGCATAAAGATATCAAATAAACGTCATTCAGCTGAAGGAACACTTTCAGATTAGAGTCGGTGAAAATGCCGTAAATCATGAACACACACAAAAAAAGAATGCCCGTTTTGTTTGTGCTCATGTGGATCATTTAGGGTTGTTGAAAAGTGCATTTGTTCACAGACTGCTTATGGCCTGCTCATGCATACTTTGATTAGTTGTTATAAGATTTCTCTCCTGCGCCTGTACATATATGCTTGATTATAACATTATTTGCCATTTGAGAAATGCTGTCATTATCAATGGCAAATGTATAGAAACATCTCTTTTAATTTAAATTGCTGTTTCGGCTTGCTTTCCTTAGGCAGTAATAATGCAACATTAATTATGGCAGGTTAGTAGTGTTGAGTTGTGTGAATAAGGCACAATCTTTATTGAGCCTAATTGATATTATAAAAAGCATAAAATAAAATGTTACCTTGAATGTTTATATCGATATGGTACAAAATTTTCCTATTTAAATTAATGTGATAAACAAGTTAGGTCAAAAGTAATCTAAAAGTAAGCAAAAGTAGATATTACCTGAAATGTAATGGATTATGTTACTAACTACAATTTCATGTCATTTGGAATCAGTAACGGATAACAATTTGCAAGTAATCTACATGTGTGTGTGTGTGTATATATATATATATATATATATATATATATATACACTCAGTTTATTAGATAAGTACAGTAGTAACACTTTTTCACAGCATCAAATGAGCCATTTCATAAATCTGCCACATACAGCGCAAGGTCAAGAGGAAGTGAGCCTGAGTTTGACCTCCCTCCCTTGTCATGTGACCTGTGGACTTCCCTTTGTCATCCTATGCCTGGAGTAATAGAGGGGGCTGGGAAGTCAAAGGGACGCTCAGGCGTCATCATTCACATCAAAAATGACACCAGCTTCACCCACGCTGATTCATCCATAGGAAGCTGCATGTGAACAGATCACTTAGAATAATCAGCATTTAAAGCGGCAAGTGGCTTGACATTTAAACAGGCAAAATCTACTCTTGGAGAAAACACATCTAACCCTATAGCATGTGGAAATTTCAGACTTCAAACATGTTTGAGCCCTGTGAGCTGAACAGATGAAACATGTTTAAGCTCATTAAATCATCCTGTGACACATACACAACACATATTTAGACTGCGATAAGACCAGTTTACTCTGACATCACATTCATGACAGGAGCTTCATATATCTGAGTCGTATCTCAGCCTGCAGCTCTCTCTCTCTGTTGCATCAGCTGTGTGATGGTGGTGTTTGCTCTGGCTTTGGGCAGAGCTCATTTCTTTATTTTATTACCTGTCCTTTCTAACACTAGAAGAACATCAATAACACTCTGAGCCATCACCATGAGGCTCACAGAGCTACAGAAACCCTCAAACATGGAATCAAATCTCTTTGTTTTGGAAGAATTGCGGCAGGCTGCGGGCCGGCTTACATATTCACAGTCTGACAAGCACTGCTGCGGTACTGGATTAAAATGAATTACAGAACTGTGCTTGCTGTTGTTGGGTTAATGAGGAGGGCTTTTTAAGTGTTTCAGAGATGAGGGAAAGACTAGCATGCACAGGATGCAATGAAGATTTCCTTGCAGGATAAGATGGGGTGTGAGAATCAATTCAATTGTGCACAATTAGGTGCAGTTTGATTGGAATCAGCCGTTAATCCCATTCGCATTGGGAATAGAGTAAAGCGTCCGTTGGGATTTAGGATGGATGTTGAGAAATTGCAGAATTCAGTAATAATGATTTGTGGCCGCTGATGCTGTTGTTTATTGGTATAGTAACTAATTTAGCAACTGATTCACTTAAGGACTTATGCAAATACAGTAGCAATACACAAAGCCATTTCATAATTCTGTGTGAATTAGATATATTTCAAGCATCTCCATTATTTATCTTAACCTGCTGGCTATTATATCATCTCTTGAATAAAAAATGTATATAAAATATATAATTCATAATGTATACATAAAATGTCAGATGCATCTCTTTCACTGGGATTTTCTTTAATTTTTGTATTTGAGTTAATATTTTAAATTTGATTTCTCTAAAAATCATGAGACAGTTTGGATAAATTTTATCCCCTTGGGGACATCTTATCCCTTATCTTTTCAATATTTCAATTTCTAAAACTAAATTTGCAATTATTAATTATTTGCCTTAATAATATATTAATTAATGCGTCATCATCCTACATTCATCCTTGATTAAATTTTCCCGTCAAGTTCTGTGCATAGCCATAATTTCATTAACATTTCAAATAATATTCTCAATTTTTTATTCATTTTAAATGAATTTCAGCTTTTATACAGCACTTTAGCCAGTCATATTCACACCCTGATTAAAAGTCACATCAAACTGTGTGGCTGATGGTGCTTCTAGCCTAGAAACCTGTTTTAGCTTTCCCTTGCACTAACTGGGTCTCCAAGTGATGAGATGATGAGCTGGTCTTTTTTACTTTGGTGGTTTATTTCTGGATTTTGTTCCATGCTGCTGGTCTCTGCGGGTCCCATAACATTAGCATAATGGAGCAGTAGCTGCTGTATTGACCAGACAGGGAGGGTGCTGAGGGAGTTTTTTCCACCCTCTTAAAGGGTTATTCGATTGGAAAGTTTTTACCCTCTTAAAGAAAAATCCCAGGAAGCTGTTGATACAAATCTGTCGATATGCATAAGATATTTTCAACCAGTTTGTAAAAACAGGAAAACAGTCATGTACAATAGCTGCTGCACTTATAATGGAAGCCTGTGGGGGCAAGTATACAGAAAATATATAACTAGTTTGAAACTATACAGTAACTCTTAAACATGAAACTTTTAGCATGAGAGTAATAGATTTCAAATATTAACATTTTTATAGAATCTGTTTACATAGAGTAAACTCCACTCACAAGAATATCAATAATGCATAACAAGAGGTTCATCCTCATAAAAACATAATCTCACTACAAAATGACTGTTTAAACAATAGCAGACATAAAAAAAACTTTTTAAACTGAGTAATGAATGTTATTGCTTTCAGAAAAATGCAAGCTCTCATGTACTTTCTCCTTTTCATCAAGACTCTATTTATTTTTTTCTTGGTTATGTTTTTACTAACTAAGGGACAAATTAAAAATATTGTCTGTCAATGCCACAAACATTTATATATCTAGAATATTCCTAGAAATATGTATCAGCAAATAAAAGGAATAGTCAGTACTCACCAGCATGTCATTCCGAATATACAGTTTTAAAAATCTTTTCCATAACAACAGTCCAATGATGGCTACCAATCTGTAAAAAAAAAAAAAAAAAAAAAATTATGATTGGGTCCAGACTTGCATTGAGACAGTCATGATGTTACCAGATATTTCTATTTTAAATAAATCATTAACATATATTATTACTATACTTATATATTCATTTTGAACTTGAATCTAGTAAAATATATCACGGTTTCCACAAAAATAATAAGCAGCACAACTGTTTTCAGTACTGATAATAATAATTATTGTTATTATTGTTTCTTGAGCAGCAAATCAGCATGTTAGAATGATTTCTGAAGGATCATGTGATAATGTTTGCCATCAGAGGAATATATTAATTAAATAAAATTATTAAAAAATAATAAATAAAAAGTTAAATTGTAGTAATATTTCACAATAATATTTTTGATCCAGTAAGTGCAGCCTTGGTGAGCATAAAGCTTTCTAAAACCATATATCATATTTAAGCAATTATTCAACATTATTGACATGAGGGTGAGTAAAAAATGATAGCATTTTAATTTTTTTATATCATTATACTCTGCCTGACATTTTCTGTACCGTAAGGACTAAGATGGTATTGAGTCTAACAGGCTTGTAATGTGAGTGTTCGCAGTTATTGGTGTTGTGGAAGGATAGAAGACTCTGGACCAAATCAAAGTGCAGCCCACACAATGAATAGCAAAAGTTTTTTTGTTTTTTTTTCTCACTTTGAGTTCTTGATCATTGTTTGTTTGGCAGTTATATTCACAATCACACATCACACCAGTTCTGGAAATGGATCTTGTGTCTAGCTGTTGTGTTTAATCTCTTGAATAAACGCATTTGTCACTGCCAGACAAGGGATAGGATTGTTCACACAAGGTGTAAATGAAATAGATTGAGAGTGACACAGAATAAACTGCCCGTTTTTTCCACCGGTCTAAAAAATTGAGATTCATCTTCCATCTACATACATGGCAGGGAGCATATAAATCAACCCGTCCCTGTCTCAGTAACACCTCTCTCCTCCTCATCCTCCTCTCCCAGAGCACAGGGGCTTGTGTTCTATTAATGCCAGGCCTGCCGTCCTCCTGCGGTGGTGCCATAGGTCAATTGGTAAATGTGAAGAGGTTATGGAGTTAGCTGGAGGCGCAGGACTCATCACCGTGGGTGTCTGAAACATACATCAGCAGGGGAACCATCAAGTGCTTGGCAGGGAAAGCCACAATTTCTCTAACTTTTAAAATCTTGTTTACAGTGTTTCTTGTTTTGTTTGTGTTTAACTACACAAACTCTTCAGTTATTTCCAGCATCATCATTATCATGCTACTGAATGTATCCGATGTTAATGAGAGATAACAAACTTTGTTATTTCTTCCTTTTTAATAGATGATCTGCTAAAGAAAATTAGGTTTTTGATAGTAGCTTTAAGAAGTCTTTTAACTTGCTGCTGGGGACACGTCTGACATTCTCTGATTAAATGGCAAATGACTGTACTGAGATTCAAAAAATGACTTTCCTTTTAGTTGTTTGCTTTCTCTGGCCACTGATGTAGTTGGCAGATGAAGATATCAGCCGTTAGAACAAACACTGTCACCCCCTGCCCACCTAGATTCTTCTCAAAGGCTCTCTGGAACCTGCTGAGGCTTGTTGGAGAGAAAAGGTTAGGTTTGAATGTGATTATAATTAAATAGCACAAGCAAACACTCATCCGCTTTTTAATCTTTTAATTTTCTCTTCTGACTGGTCTTTCACTCTCTCTGAGTCTTGTGACGGCATGTTTTATTGGTCTTCACACCCAAATTGGAAACCCTTGGCCCATATTACTTTTCCCCCAGATGAACTTCTCAGAGCATCTGCTACAGTGCCTGTGGTTACAGTGTGTCCCTGCTCAAAAGACTAGCATATGTTAGGTTTAGGATATTGGTTTTCCCACCAGGCGTTTTAACTGGCTTAGGATATTCTTGGATGGTCAGTATCATCATAAAGATTATATGGCTGTGTAATGAAGACTGTATGTGTGTATCAGTAAGTGTTGTACAGACTAAATTATCCATACTTTTATTCAGATATGAGTGGGGCTTAAACCTTGATTAATTAATTAAGATTAGAATTTAAAACTTTTTTTAAAATCTATTTTTATATTTTAAATCTCTTTCTTCTGTGTTCTTTTTTTAATGATTTTAAATTAATTTACTTTTTTTTTCATCTCAGTTTAATTTATATCAGTATTTTATATTTAGTATTTGTACTGTTATATTGTGTGTGTGTGTGTGTGTGTGTGTGTGTGTGTATATATGTACACTGCTCAAAAAAATAGGGAACACTAAACTAACACATCCTAGATCTGAATGAATGAAATATTCTTATTAAATACTTTGTTCTTTACATGGTTGAATGTGCTGACAACAAAGTCACACAAAAATTATCAATGGAAATCTAATTTATTAACCCACGGAGGTATGGATTTGGGGTCACACTCAAAATTGAAGTGGAAAAACACACTACAGGCTGATCCAACTTTGATGTAATGTCCTTAAAACAAGTCAA
>JAUMHE010000048.1:4667261-4689675 GCA_032359235.1 Enteromius mattozi
ACAGCTCGCATTGATGTGCCATCCTGGATGAGCTGCACTACCTGAGCCACTTGTGTGGGTTGTAGACTCCATCTCATTTTACCACTGGAGTGAAAGCACCACCTTATATATATATATAATTAATTATAATTATATTATAGAAATATATATATATATAACTTATGATATTAGTATTTTTGTCATCCATTAACATATCTTAAGTTTAGGATGTTCATGTAGTATTTATATTTTATTTCAGCTTTATGTCTGTTAACAAAACCATAATTAATACCACAGATTTATATTTTCTATATAGAAAATAGGCCTTGCATAATTCGTAAAATTATCTTATGAACAATAAACAAAAAATAAATAAAATTAGAATTTTAATATATTGACAACAATGTGACTGTTTACTGTCCAGGTGTTTGCTTTGATTTTCAAGTGATAGATATTTGACTTTGTGCGCATACCAATAAAGATGGCTTGCGTTGATCTGATGAACAACATGGCTATGTAAGTCCACCATCAAACCAATATAAACCAGCCTGGACCAGCATCACAATCCCTGCTGATCTGAGCTGGTATTTACAGCAGGAATATCACAGAATATATTATTACTAGGTTGTTTGAGTCAGAAAGCCATAAACACTGTACAAATACATAAATTCATGATTTAAAATGCCATGTAGTGAATAGTATAAATAAGAAATATCATGAAAGATATTATATATCATAAAACATTTTTAAAAAGAGAAAGACCTTGTCCATGACCTTTAGATTTTTGAGAACATAAATAGATGGCAAATGAATAAAATATGTCTAGTCCTGTTGTAACATAAGAGCTAGTCTAGACAAAGTGCCTGCCATGCTGAATGGGAGCAAACTGCCAGCCTGTGTGAGTGTGTTAGTGAGAGGAAACAACCGAGGATTCCTGGAAGCCCAAAAATATCATGGCAGAAGGGTTCACTGATCAATAAATATTACCTCAATAAAACAGAAAATGATAAAGAGCGAAAACAAGAGATGCAGAGAGATAACAGTGGGAGGAAGAGGTTTGGAGTGAAGAAGTAAATCCCACTGTTTCTGATTTCTATACCAGCTGAGAGACAGTTTCTTTTGAAGTCAGTGTGCTGCTAAAAATAGACACTTTATGTAACCGTACCCATTTTAGGCACAATGATGACAGCACATGTGGATCTGGTGTACCTCTCTCTCTCTGTCTGTCTCTTTCTTTTTATTTTCCCTCCTTCCCTCTTTCTTTATCTCATTTTGCATAATTTAAGCAATGGCAGGAGGATCTGGGTGCAACATGCTTTTTGAATTATAGTCACAACATCATAACTTGTACTCATCAAGTTGTAGGAAGGAGCCAGAGTGCAGAAGTAGGACTGATCTGTCTTTGTCCTGTTCAGCTGCTCTCTCACAGGTCCTCTCGCACTGCACGCACACCTGTTAATTAAACCAAGAGCTGAAAATTGCAGCTGATTAATGAATGCAGAAATGATCTGATTGTTCAGAGTGCATGCAAAATGACCAGTGTAGAATAGTTATCAAATAGATAATTCTTATCAACCCGTTTTTATAGTGGATCAGAAGAATAAAGCAAGACCAGTGTAGCTTGATTCCAAAAATTAAGTAGTTCAGAAAAGTAATTCTGAACAGTCTGAAACACTACTGTTTTTATTATTTACAGCATCATTTCATTCATTTGTAAGCAAAATGGACATTATAACTAAAATATAGCTACCCAAATTGAATCAAACTGTAATCAAATTGAGATCTTATGAATCGAAATGGAGTGGAAAAAAATTTGTTATTCTTTTACTGAATGGTTAAAAAGAATTTGAAATGGTCTAAAACACTGTTCTTATCATTTACAGCATCACAAGTAAGAGATTTTCTTTCATATATGAGCAAAGTGTAAATGCTGTGGCAGAAAAAAATTCTTTCTTAATGATTGCATGCAATAAGTCTGTTCGATTTAAGCTTAAAATGTAAAAGTGATTTAATATAATGGGCAGGAAATTTTGAAGCTGTAAGAATACGTGCATGAGAATGCGTCATTGTGTTGAAAGTGACGTATTAATTAGACAGACTGCTGATGAACAGATGCTTCACGATGCTCTGATGTGTTGAGTTAGAAAATAGACGCATGCACTTTCTCTCCCTCTAGAGTGTCTCATGAGGAATATCTTCTCTTCACTGCAGTTAAGTGGATGTCGGGTATTATGTTGACAGACACAATTGGGTTATGATAAGGATATCTAAAGGGTCAGTCACAACAGCCATTCAGCAGAATAATCTGTTCCTCTGAATGGCAAACTTACTCTAAATTGTATTTTTATATGCTTTTCTTTACTTTAAGTTCATGTAAAAATCTATTTTACCTACACATACGTACATATTTTTTGTCTGCTAGAAAATTAAAGACCCCACTAGCTTGCATTACAAGAACAAAAAACAGTTGAAATATTCCTCACAATAACTTCCTTTGTGTTCCACAGGGGAAAAAAAGTCTTAGAGTTTTGGAACAACATAATGTGAATAAATACAATTTTCATTTTTGGGTGAATCAACTCTTTCAATGTGAAGTGTGAGAATGATTGTTTTCTCAAACACTCCCAGCACCCCTTCTGCTCTTTCCACTCAGCTTGTCTTCAAACCAATGAATTCCTTGTAAATAGCTTATTATAGGTAGTGCTGAGCAAAATGTGCAACCACTGGTTAAGTCAGAAATATCAGACTGCTCAAACAAACAAAGCTCCACGTAAGCAGTGTTTACACTGTATATGAATTGCTTACCTTTAGTTGTCTCTGCACATTAAACTGGGAGGGGGGGAAAAATCACACACTTCACCTTTAATCTTTTTGATTGGTTTTCCTTGTAACAAGCAAGCCTGCGACCGCACACACACACACACACACCCTTTCTCGCTCACGTTTCTGTTTTCTCCGCAGGGATTGGACAGGGTGTTCCAGTGGTGGCTCTGATAGTGGAGGGGGGTCCTAATGTGATCTCTATCGTGCTGGAGTACCTGAGAGACACTCCTCCTGTGCCTGTGGTGGTGTGTGACGGCAGCGGTCGTGCCTCTGACATCCTGGCCTTTGGGCATAAGTACTCAGAGGAGGGCGGGTATGTGAGCTTTATCTCTCTGTATTTAAATTCACAGACCAAATTTTTAACATTAATTCAACATTTTTAGTTGGTTAATGGCCCTAATGTCTGTCAGTTTCTGTATAACATTTAAATATAAACAAAACAAAAAGACCAACTTATGACATTTGCAGCATATCATGAGGTTACTTCTAAGCTATTTTGCTGCTGTTCTCATTTTAAGGATCTCAGAGGATAATTTCTCTTCACTAAGTGTAGCGTAGTTTTTAATTTATAGAGAATTTAGATGTTAAACATTTTATATATTTATTTATTTTAGATGTTAACTTGAAAAAACGTTCAACGTGAGCTGTGGTGGGTCTTTTGTGATTTTGTTCTAATTGTGATTTTAATGTTATCATTAAAAAGCAGTTTGCATGGAGAAAACGAATGGGATTTTTCCTTCCGGAGACCTGCTGTTGTGCTCTGTTGGAATATTTTCATTTCATAAATGATGTGCTGCAATATCCCAGTCTCATCTTTCTCTCTGACTACATGTTAGAATCATAAACGAATCGTTGAGAGACCAGTTACTAGTCACCATTCAGAAGACGTTTACATACAGTCGGACGCAGGCCCAGCATCTCTTCATCATTCTGATGGAGTGCATGAAGAAGAAAGAACTGGTAAGTGTGTGCAGTCGTACTGACTAAACCACCCTGATCTGACAGATTTAAAGACATTTTTACCACATTTAGAGTTCTTTGTATGAAGGTGAACCCGCGATAAAACCAGGAGATTTTTCTGCCGCACAATTCCTCTCCATGTCAGCATGCCTTTATTCTATCGGACATTCAGAGATGTGTGTAAAGTGGCCCCTTCAGCTTGAGGCTGATAAATGTCACTACCTCTGCAGCCTGCATGAAGTACATTTCCTCAGGCCTCGACACCATCTCTTCACATCAGCTTCTCACACACATACACTCTCTCTTCATCTTCCTGATGCACAGAATGTGAAACTATTCTTTCATTCTACTGATATTATCATCAAAAATGTGTCATCTTTTTGAATCCACTACTCTTCTGTTAAATTATTCACCAGATTGACGACACCATAATCTGTATGCCTTTTCAATTAGAGTGCACTTTCGAGTTAGCTCATCTAAAATCTCTGTTCACATTTATCCTTCCCCTGCTGGCCATTACTTCCAGAACGTCCTGAAATACCCCAATAAAGAGTTTTAACAATCAACTTAAGTGTTGCCAGGAGAAACATATCCTACTTTAATCTCAGCATGCTTTCATATTTTTTTTAACTCTGTTGAGTAGAATCTATAAAAGCTCGTAGAGCCATGATTTGCATGCAAAATGTTTTTCTACTTGTCTGTGTCAGTTGAAATTATATTTCAATGTTGTGTTTGTACATTTAGATATTGTTTTCAGTCATTAAATCATACACCCTCAAAGTGATTTTTGTGTTCTTTTTGTTACGAATGCTTTCGTTCTTCTTTTAGCCATTGTAGTGGTTTCACTCATTGTCTGTGCATGTGTACTTTTGTGTATGTGCACACCATATGCTTTTTTTAATAAATTCATTGTATAACTGTGTTTTTCAGTGTTATTTATGCATGCATTTCCACTGTGAAATATGATCTGTAGATGTGTTAATCCTCATTATCAAGATGACCTTCTCAAACGTAGATATGAATCTTTGTACCCACACACCATATGACCATTTACTTAAGCCTGTGTATTTATATGCTGGATTGGCTTAAATGCGATACAATTTTTTGTTTTTGTTGAAGGTGAGAGCTTGGTTTGAGTACAGCACGTTGGCTTTAGTTTACATGCCACCCACTTGTGTATGTTTCATTGATGACTCAAAAGTCAGATCACAAAGCCTTTGAGACGCAACTGAATCTGAAAGGGAAGCAAATTTTAAAAAGATACTTAAAAGAGCTAATTTGTCTCACCACGGTTTGAAGATTTAGCATTAAACCAGTGTGAATATACCAATAAACACACAAAACTGTCAGTGGAGCAGTACAGTCTCAAAAGTTTACACTTCAGGTAGTGGTGTTAATACATGCCTTTTTATGTGCTAGAATGTACCCTTTAGAGTTAAAGAAGATACAAAGATGTTCATTTTAGCTTTTGCACTTAAGTTACTGCCCCAATGACAGCTTTGCACCTGAGCTGTACCTTTCTTCTAAGAGTGTACATCAAAATCTGTCACTGATTGCACAACTATGTATGCTTATGCTCAGTGGGGTGTCTGATATGTGTTTGGGAGACATCTTTAGTCCACAGCACTCATCTTGCATTCATCATACATCCACACAGTTGAGCTCAGTGCTTGATCTCCTCTTGTGCTCCCTGTTGCTATACTTTCCACTAAGGACAAACCAATGGGAGAATTTCCATGCTTGATGATTGGAACAAATGCTTACAATTTACAACTGTGATTAGAAAGCTGGAGTGAATGTGTGTTAGAGGTGCCTTTGGCAGTCTTTGAAGACACTCTTTGCCAAGCATTTTTCGGAGTAATTATCCTATATTAGCAGTTTTATTTGAAGTTATGTAGGAGTGTATAAAATGCATCAGAGTATCAGAGTTTTGTTACTATGTTCATAATTGTGTACTATTATAATGTTTATAGTATGTTTACTGTGCACAGTACATTTTTTGTATGCAGAGTACTTACTAGATTTGGTAAAAAGTGCATCATACAACAGCTTATAGTGTGGAATACTGTCCCATAATGCAATGCGGCTGACTTGATTTTCCATTTCCAGTTTAATTGATATGATATGATATGATTTGAACTTGATCTTAGTGTTAACCTAACTTTTTTTGTGACTCATTAATGTATTAAATGCTTGACAAAAGTTGATGAGAAATGCAAAATACTTGTGTATTGTTGCATAATGTGTCTGCAGTACCCAGCAAGTAGCTACTATTTCATTCCACTGCCGCAATGCTATTTGCATAAACGCATTTGGTTGGATAATGATATCCGAAGTTCATTTAAAATAAAACCTGAGTAGCTGTACAGAACAAACGTGTGCTCGCTTTTGGTTATGGACTGAAGTCTGCAAACAGACAAATATAGAGCACTTTAGAACTCACTGCTGAGATTTGCACAGAGATTCTCTGATGTATTTAGCAGTGCTGCAGAGATTTATTGAAATCAATCGATGGGTTGTATAAAAAATGCTTAACAGGGCTGTTTTTGGCCCTCAAGCTTCTAGTTGACAAGTTGTCATTCTGGTCAGAACTTGAGCTTAAGGCCTATTGCTCTACATTCATTTGTATATATTGCATTTAGGTGCAAAACATGCCTTGAGGAACACATACGCTGATAGAAATTTCATTCATGTGTGGTATAACGTTTGTGTTCTCAAGTTGAGGGCATGCTTTTTAACTTTATGAATGTATTATATCATAGATTTTAGAAATATATTTGTTTTTGCATCTAAACCACTTTTTTAAAGGGAAATTACACTTTTTTGTCATTCCAAATACTTTCTCAACTTGTCAGGCAAGAAAAAAGTGCTGAGATGTGAGAATAAGCGAATAATGCTTCCACTCGGACGAGCTTGTGTTCTGTCATGAATCAAGAGCAGAATAATGAGACCTGTAGGGAGGTGTCTTCATAAAACTTTGTTCCTTTGAAGCACCTGAGCAGATGTTTAACCTGAACCCGACAGGACATGCTTTCATAACCTCCTGCCTCTCAGTACATGACATGACTACACCTCTCCAGATCTGGCAAACTACAGTTAATTACAGCTGTATTAGATTATATTAGGTTCCTTTTAGGAATTCAGTATTTCTCTTCAGTGTGAGATTAATTGGCACTTGACACATAAAAGAAGCATTATGTCAGTCTTTTGCTCTTCTCTGCAGTAGGCATTCCATCTCTTATTCAGGACTGAACTCCATTCTTAATCTCTTTTTCTACTGTGGAGGTCTTTGTTCCTGCAACCAAGGGAGGGATGGTTCAATTAATCAGTCTGACAGCCTTTCTGTCTATTTATCGCTCTCATTCTGTTTTCCTTGTGTTTCATGTTTCCGATGGCTCAGTGAAGAGTTAGCACTGCTAGCTTTCCCTGAGACCAAAGCATTTCAATAGCATCTTCTAGGAAATGCCATTGTTTTAGCTTTTGCTTAGGTTTTGCCGTTCTCCCATCCTAGCCTGAAATGTAATGGTCTTCTATCATCCTGAAAAGGTTTATTACGCCATAATGATTAGCTATTTGTTAAATGTGGACATAAAACATTGATTTGATTTGACCTGTATACACTAAGTTAAAAGGCCAATTACAATGTATTTAACAATTTGCAAAGTCATATATGTATATCTATGATTTTGACTACAACTGATATGCAAGATGATGTCTGGTTTCGAGGCCGGTGTCCTGGCATTTTATCCTACTCAGTTCAGTTCAATCTTTTTGCCACTCAGTGGACTTCACATACTTCTATAATTAGCTGCAAGTAAGACTTTGGTTTCATTTGTTGATTTTTTTAGGAACCTATGGCAATAAACAGTAATGTGAGTTGAGCTGGACTTAAAGGAATGGGTCCCCCAAAAATGAAAATTCTGTCATCATTATTTCAAGTTATTTTGTAAAACGTTTGCAACCAGACTGTTTTGGGTCACTATTGACTTCCATTGTATTTTTTTCCTACTATGGAAGTCAGTGGTGACCCAAAACAGCCTGGTTACAAACTTTTTTTCAAAGTATCTTCCATTGTGTTCAGCGGAACAAAGAAATTTATACAGGTTTGAAACTACTTGAAGGTGAGTAAATGGTGACAGAATTTCCATTTTGGGGTGAACTATTCCTTTAACGACCAATGGCGGGAGTTTTTGAGGAAACTTGCAGTCATTATTTTTCACAGTTTGAATGAAAATAGATGTTTCAAGGGATGACATATTTCTCAGCTGATGCTGATGGGTGGAAAGATGGAGTCACATCCGCCAACATGTCGAACGGGTCAGTGACTATATGGATGAACAAGTGGATGGACAGCTGACAGACAGAGGAACCCCCGGCAGATGTGAGGAACAGTGAGTAAGAGCGCTGCAGTGGGATCTAAGATGATGTGAAAGCACTGGGCTGGTGGAGTGGAGGGAGGGCGAGGAAGGAAATTTCGCCCCTGATAAATGAAGATGAATGTTTGCCCATGGGCCTGGGTCACTGATGCATGAAGCAATCCACCGTACAGCCGAGAACAGCATTCGACAGCTCTCCAATGAGCAGACTTACAGTACACACCATCTCATCCTTAACATTCAAATTCATTGCTTCCATCAATTTTACGCAGATGAATCGTATTTCAATTTGATTATAATTAAAAACTATTCCTTGCAGATGTTTTGAATGATTAATAAAACGGGTTGCTGAAGTATCAAACCAGATATTTAGATGAGGTTTAGTATTGACTTGAACTGAGTGTGACCTGAACATTTCCAGGAAGAAAAAAAAGGCTCTCTTTTTTAATCTCTGCAAATTTAAATATAGTGTAGAGCTATAAATAATGCATAACAAGAAACTCCTTTTTTTTTAGAAGCTCCCACTGGCCATAATTTTACACTTCTCAAGATAACCTTTAACAGCAGGAAGACAAGCCTGTGTGATGGACAGGGCTATTTTCACTGCTCACTGCAGGGTTTTTTTCTGACTGAGGTGATTTGCCATAACAGACACTTATGCAGCAGGTCAGTGTGCTTTCTTTGATACACCTGTAGAGGCTGGTGAAGGATGGGGAGCTCTCTCTCTTACAGGAAGATTCATGTATAAATTCAGTGAATAATTTATAAGCCCCACACACTTCTATTTTAAACCCTCCAATCAACAAGAACATATTTAAACTTAATTTGTACAGTAAGTGCGATAAGTGACTTTTCTCTTAGTGTTTGCAAACTGAGGGACAAATTGGTATTATTTTCTATAGTAATGTGACATTGCTGCTAATAAATATGTGACCCTGGACCACAAAACCAGTCTTATGCATATATTGGGGTAGTTTGGAGAAAGGGACAAAAATATAGCCTGACTACATCAGACTTCGTACTTCCATTCGGCACAACACCGGCATTTGCCAACTGAAGCCCGAACAAGAAGAGTGTTTGGTTCACATTTTGAGGTGATGTGGCTCTACTCCCGAGAGGACTTTGATGTTATACACAGATCAGTCGCTGCAGCTGAACACACCTTTTAATTTATCAAGTGCCCCATCCCTTCATGCCCTTATTACCAGGCTAGCAAAAATACACTGTATGGCAGGGGTAGGCAACGTCGGTCCTGGAGTGCCGATGTCCTGTATGGTTTAGCTCCAACCATAATCAAACACACCTGAACAAGCTAATCAAGGTCTTCAGAATTACTAGAGCTACAGGCCCTCAGGGTTTTTTCAGGGTTGGAGCTAAACTCTACAGGACATCGGCACTCCAGGACCGACGTTGCCTACCTCTGCTGTATGGGATATTAAGTAAAGACCATGTTCCATGAAGATATTTTGTAAATTTGCTACCTTAAATATATGAAAACCTAATTTCTGATCAGTATTGTGCATTGCTAAGTACGTCATTTGGACAACTTTAAAGGCGCCTCAGATTCGAAATATTCCGATGGTTGTATCTCGGCCAAATATTGCCCTATCCTAACAAACTATACATCAATTTTGAAGTCAGTTGAAGTTCTGTGTGTTTTAAACAATTTTACTGAAATTATCCAATAATACAATATTTACTGGTCACGTTAATACTACTGGTAACTAGAGATATTTGCCAAATCTTTAAACAAGTCTTATTGCCTAATAAGCTTATTTTATGTTACTAAGAACACTGATTTAAGATAGGAATACAGTATTTGAAGTTAACGCTAAGTCATAGCCAACCTGCGGATTTGGCAGAAATCATGCTATTTATTTCTGGGCGCATACTTGTTTTTAGTTTCAGACTATCAAAGTTAAATTGCTATCAAAGTAATCATTTTTAGCACATCCCTTGGCAGTGGATAAAAAAAGAAACACAGCTCCTTTAGGAAACAACAGTGACACATGTAGTAGACAGAACTGACAGTTCTCGGTTGTTTAGTGAATGATTATCATTTACAAAGTCTGCAAGTGTATGTTTGAAAACCTGTTCAGATTAAAAGAAGTGTATTCTAGCTGTAATTTAATGTTGTTTCATTTAAATATTGATCTAGATCAATAGAACAGATCTGTTTTCTTCTTATACTTTTACCACTAATTGAGGCTTACATCAAACAAAGCTTTTCAGTCAATTTGCTTCGATTTGGCACATGTTGTGTGATTTCACAAATGGCAGATAAAAATGTTCTGCTATATGTCACAGTTCGTTCCAGCCCATGCAAGAACGGTCTCCAAACAGTATTTACTATGTTACGCCCACATTTTACTAAAACTTACACCGTGGTTGGCAGAGCTTTCCCACAGCGTGACATGATCAACTGTGCATTGGACTGTATGCAAATCAGCAACACAGTGCTTACCAATGGGAATAAAGATGCCATCCACCACCTCTTACAGTTGCCACTAAGAAGAAATGCTATTAACAACCAGCAGTCAGTTGAAAGATGCTGTGACCTCCAGCAATTTAATCAATGTCATTGTAAACGCCCCTTTAGGATGTTGAGGTGCCGTTGTGTTGTTTTCAACAAAGAGAGGCGTTCAGGGCCAATGACAATTTGTTGGTGATGCGAACACCCATTAACCTAAGGCTGTCTGTTATCTCCACCGCCACATTGTTGATGCACTGCGAGTAATGAACTGCTCTGGACCATCTGAAGTAAACAATCATCTCTTTTTTGCAAGCATTAATAGAGAGGTTGTTGTTCCAGCACCAGGTTGCAAGCTGTCTCACCTCTTCCCTAGGCTGTCTCGCCATTAATGATGCTAATGAGCCCCTCAACAGAGGCGTTGAATGCAGACTTAATGATTGCTCTGATATTTGGCGATACACTCATGGTATTAGGAGTGACTGTGGATCTTTACTGCCTCGAGTTATTTGCTTAAGTCTAACTGCTGCAAGTTTGTTAGGGTCTGGGGAAAGACTGTGATCAATGCCGAGATGAGGTAAACATCAGCTGTTTGACATATGAGATTTTGTTGTCTAGGTAACAGCTGCAATAAGGATGACAAATGCAATGCCACCATCAATGGAGGAGTTGTGCTTGCAGGTGTGTGCTTGGAGGTCCATTGTGGGAAGTTGGTCTTGATGTTTGCGATGCCCAGTCTCTCAAAACACTAGAATCGCACAATAAAAGGAGTAAATGCAGTGAGGAGAAAGTCACCAAAGTCATTTTGGCACTCATATGATGGAGGTTGATTTGAAACATGACGGCCTGGGCAAGGTGGATTTCAAGATCTGTTATTGTCTTTCAAATATAACTTAATATTAATAGAGGAAACCCTGTGTTTAAAGATTCAGCAGCAAATGGGTGCTTTAGTTGTTAAAACGTCCTTTGAGGCACACAGAGATGATTTAAATATCCATTATTGACCTGTCCTATTCAGCTACTACATGGTCATAAATCACAGACATGTCCCATAGGTCAGCTGTGTACTCAATATGGATATTGAAAATAACTAACACTGTCTGATTCTCTCTCCTGCTGTGTTTGAGTGATGTGTGATGAATTTAAAAGCATTGTTCATCCAAAAAAGTGAATTCTGTCTGTTAAATTTTTTTATATATAGTGATATTTTTAGACCCCAATGACTTGCATTGTTTGTTCAAATGCATGTCTTTTCAAAACAAGCATGTCTTTTTTCCCCCTTTTTTAAATATTTTTTTTCCAGTGGGGTTCAATGTTGTTTTGGACCCCATTGACTTTCACTGTTTGGAAACTAAACGTTTTAATTGTATTTATTTATTGGATGAATTAAGTGTTGGGAGTTTACACACACACATGCAAAAAGAAAGTGTATTCATTTATTATTCATACATTAATATCATGGTATTTTCTAGGATAAACAGTAAAAGAAAAAAGACATATACTGTACAGGGGCATATTGTAAAGGTCAATATCACTCATGCCTCAATCACACACACAGAGTTGGGTCACCTCCATAGTCACAGGGTCATCAATAACTGTCACTTCAGTAATTGGCCGTCACCATACTCTTTGTAGAGGAGATGAAGTGCTTGTTCGATATGATTACATTCCATTTACTCTTCAATTTCAGCAGCAAAAAGATTTCATAGTCTCACCACACAAGACCTACGCATACAGCACCATTACTTTTATGCATCAGTTCTGAACTATAAGACATTTTGAAGGATAAATTGTTCCGTTATTTAAGCTTGCTGAAGTGCTCCAATTTTTTATTCTGCTCCCACCCCTCCTTAAGCTCACACACACCCTAAATGTGCCATCATTTCATGGTGGCTTGAGGGGATGAAAATGAAAACACCATTGACATTAGGCTGAACCAATCCTCCCACTTCCACGCATAAGTTCATTAGTCCATACCAGACACAGATGGAAAATGGTTACTGAAAGAAAGGTAGATTGTTCAAATGACAGGCGTTAGATTAATGGCCTGTACGCTATATGTTTAGGAATTCTGAACACACGCGATGTGTATGGTGCTGTGCAAGGTGCCCTTCATATGTGACATTGCAGTGATTACAGAACTGCAATTCCGGTTATGGTGGTGCTTGCTGTGCATTACTGTAAATCCCTCTAGCTCTATTGTCATTTCTCTTTGCTATTGCCAAAACACAAAGCAGTTATCGCTGGGGTTAGATTTGCTTTGTTCATGCTACAGTATCATACTCAAACAGTTGTGACAAACATGAGATGCAAGCAATAATGCAATATCTCTCTTCCTCAGATAACAGTGTTTCGGATGGGATCAGAGGGACACCAGGACATTGATCTGGCCATTCTAACAGCACTTCTGAAAGGTAATATGTGGATACTTGCATGAACTTCTCGGTTTAAATCAGGGTCTTCAACAGAGAGTCTGCAGTGGGGATTTGCTCATATATAATTTTAAAGAGCAGGTATTTTTAAGTGTCCTAATATTGTGTTGGCGTCCCCTTCAACAGGCATTTAATATTAGAATCATTTTGCAATGATTTCGAATCAATTCGGATCTTTAGGTCTGTAAACCTCTCTCTTCCATAAGCCAACTCTGATTGGTCAGTTGGACAAATCTGTTTTGATTGGTCGCCAAAAATAGATTTTTCACAAGGCTTTGACTTTGAATAAATGAGCATTTAACGTTTCAAAATCGAAACATTTTTAAATCACTGTATTTCTGAAGGAAACTGACTGTCTTCAGGAATAAACACAAAAATGCACCACCATTTTCAACCAAAGCTAAAATTCATGCTTTAAATTAAAGTTCGATTGTCTCCCGCATATTTACTGCAGTACATAACTTTTAACTGATATCTTTGGTACTCCTTTGATGCCAGTTTAATGTTGTACGTCTTAGTTTTTTGTGTTTTTATCTTTTTATGTGATTATTTTAATGTAACCAAATTTTAATATGAACCAAAAGTGATCAGTGACCTGAAAATGTTTTAAGACCCCTGTGATTCCTGGTTGTAAAATAATGATGAGGACCATCTCAAACATCTTTATCTGAGTTTCCAAGTGATTCATAGAAGTGTTCTGTATATTCTCCATCTTACTTATAACATTATATCTTTCATAAATCGATTGCATCCCAGAACAGAGATGTTAACTTCCATTGTTCCACCCAATAACTTTTTAGTGCCTGCAATTGTCAGGTTAACATTACATTTAACACTGAAAGGAGTGAGTAAAGTGCAAGCTCTACTGGCTGTACTTCTAAAGACCCACTTTTAAATCCATATCAAAAGATGGGATTCCAGTGAAGCCTTTTCTTCAAGAGCTCCATGAGTTGCTCTGAAAGCCTGCAGCATGGCTCTTGCATAATTCATAGTACTGTGCAGCGCATCTAAAGACTGATTTACTCACACAGTTCCTAGCTCTCTTCTTTTTCCTTAATGAATGTGCATGGGATGTATTTATTTATATAGTAAAAAAATGACATTTATATTGTATTTATGATTTATTTAGGCCATATTTATATCTCTAATGCTTGTATTTTAAAATGCATGCTTGTTATCATAAATAGCAAACTAAGTGAATCATTTGATTGCCAATTTAGAGAGTATATGATATGCTAACGACTGGAAATGCTTTTATCAGTGGCTCAGTCTTATCAATGCGAAAAGTGGTTTCGCATTTTTATTCATTGAACACACTTGCGAATATCTGACAAATACAGAAAGTGTCAGGATTTATTAGGATGTAGTGTGAAATTAAAGCGAGAACATAAAGCTAACCTCTGCTAGAGTTCAAAGCAACAGAAAATAGCAATTAAAGCTCATCCTCAGAGACTTAATTATACATAATTATGTGACCAATCTTTGCAGTGCCTTCCTGTTGCTGAGGACTTGTTTCATCTGTCATCAATATAGTCACTAAATACATAATAGACTTCAAAAGCGCAAGGTGCCCCACATGGCCATTTTCGAGTATTACAGACCTCCAAGTCCGTATTTTAGGTTTAACAGCCCATAAATGGAGTCGGGCAGGATATTTTCGAGCACTTAACTGAGATTATGCAAATATGGTTTAATACATGGCGACACCTAGACAAGCCACGGAGGTGTCTATTTAATAGACTGTGTCTGGAAAGATTACCCTCATAAAAGTAAATGTAGAAGCACCAGGCCAGAGTAAGTAAAGACAAATGTCCTGCTACTCAGGGGGAAGGTTTATTAGCTGGAAGCAGAAGCTGAGCAAAGAGCCAGAGACCCTGGAGAGTGCTTTCCTCTGTGATTTATCTTTAGAATCAGCATTTTAAACAGGCATAACGCTATGCATTGTAATGATGCGAGAGCTGGGGATTCCTTAGGATTCTCCGCTTGTAAATCAATGGGAGTTGAGCGGGTTTAAGCATGCGCATGATTTAGGAGACGTCAGACTGTAAAATTAGTAACATTTAATAAGCATTTAGTCACACGCCGCATCCATACGCTCTCGTTAACATATTCCCTGGGGCTTTATGATGGTTTTGTTAAAGCAAATGAACTAACCTTAATTATGTGCCCTTCTGCTTGTCTGTCCAGGGGCCAATGCATCAGCTCCAGATCAACTGAGCCTGGCTTTAGCTTGGAATAGAGTTGACATCGCTCGAAGCCAGATCTTCATTTATGGACAGCAGTGGCCTGTAGGCATTATCCACTCACTCCAACTCTATAGATACAGAGATATTGATTACAGAGGGGAAGAGAAGCACTTCTGTGTAACTCTGACTCTAATTATGCACAGTAGATGCTAATGATGGTGGGCTGCATTTCAACCAGATTAAAATTCATGGAACTGATTTATTGCTATGCACCTGTATGTCTGTTTTATTGTGGGCTGATGGTGTGTTTTCTGAACCTGTAAGCTTTGTGTATGTGTGGTTAGGTGGGCTCTCTGGAGCAGTCGATGCTGGATGCACTGGTGCTGGACAGAGTGGACTTTGTGAAGCTGTTGATTGAGAATGGAGTGAGCATGCACCGCTTCCTGACGCTGTCCAGACTTGAAGAGCTCTATAATACGGTAACATAGCTAGATTTTAATGAGATTTTAAATTCTGGACCAGTGTGGTCTTTACACTTACACTTCTTACACACACCGTACTGTCTTTTCCCCATATATACACTACCATTTAAAAGTAAAATATATATATATATATTCATCAAAGTAAAAAATAAATAAAATGTAAAAAATAAATAAAAATGACAGTTTCCACAAAAATATTCTTCTACTTCTGTTTTCAACAGTATTGACAATAAGGAATATTTTTAACACCAAAATAGTGTATTATAATGATTTCTTTCCTCATGTGGGACTGCAGTAGTGCCACTTTGCAATCAAGAATAAATACAATTTTGAAATAGATTAATATAGAAAACAGTTATTTTAAATTGTGACAATATTTCACAATATTACTGCATTTTTGATCAAATAAATACAACTTTAAAAAAAAAAGAACATTTTTAAATCTTACCCAACTTTTAAACGGTATATGTATGTGTGTTTATGTATTTATAAATATATAAAATGACCTATAGTGAAAAAATAGGCATGTGCACTGAAAAAAATGTACCTCTAATAAACTGGTTTAAGACCAAAAATATAGTGTTTAACATTTAATTACATGGATAGTATTTTTAAATACGATAGCAGGTAGATTTAACTTCATAAAGGGGAAATTCACCCAGAAATAAAATTTACACACCCTTTTGGCTGAACAGTCACTTTTAGGTAACAACAACATTATTTGTATTTATTGTATTTATCTTATTTGTTTTTCAAGTATTATTTGTAGTTAAATATAACTGATTGCTAAAGGTTATATTTGTTTCTGTTTGTCTTAAATAGAGGCATGGTCCATCCAACACCTTGTACCATCTTGTCAGAGATGTGAAAAAGGTTAGAACTCACTGTGCATGCAGCTGAGTGTGTGTATGTGTGTGCATGTGTGTGAGTGGATGTCAGGATGTGAGTGTAAGTGGTAGATTAGTCTTAGATTTCTGTTGCACATTTAGCAAAGGTGTTTTTCCTGCTTCTTAGCCCGACAGAGAGGCTTGGCCAATTAGTTGCTTTTTTTTTTTTTTGTCTGTGTCCTCTCTTGCTTGTTTCAGTGATTTTCAGACTATAAAACAGTCAGAACAATGGGTTTGTTGCTTCTTAGGGCACTCGTGTGTAGTTAGTTTTTCTTAATTACTCTTCCTAAGTGCATTTTCTAGGCATAATGGGCCACGCGGTTGCCTTCTTTTTGCACTCTGGTGATTTTCCCAGTTTTTATGTGCTAGTGACATTGGTGCAGTTTCGACTTGTAAAAGACTCAGTGCGGGTACACCATGAGGTTTTTGTTCTAGTCTTCTCTTTTGTCCAAAAAAGATTTGTTTTGTACTTTGAAGGCACAAACCTTCTTGGTGTCCCTGGAGATTAACATGATATTAAAATGAGTGTCACATTAACTGAATCCAGTACAGCATTTCTTGCACAAATGAAATGCAGCTTCACCTGTGATTCTGATCAGCCAGTTAAAGCATTTTGTGGCATTTGCTGAGGTTGAAGTAATTAGCCCAGCTTAGAAGATCTGTGGTCGCTCTGCGTTGGTAATTACAGAACCAGAGCAGAGTCTAGTTATCATAGTCTGAAGGCAGGATGTGGGATGTAGTTTTGCTAAAAGGGATTTGGCCCGTAGATCTAATGACAGGAGGAATCTTAGGTCTTCACGTTCGCTTCATGTTGTTAAGTCTTACAATCCAAATTTCAACACCCTGATAAGGATGCTCTAATTAGAAAAGCTCACTAATTTCGGTATAGACGTAAAGATGAGTCAAATCATTAAATTAGCAACTGAGGCATCGCTCGTTATCACTTCCCCACTCTCTTTCTTTGTCCTGGCCATTATTGGACTCCATTCTTCTCTATTCTGTCGCCTGCGCTTTGGCTCATTGTTTTTTATGATCAGTTCAATATGGCACCAAACCCTGATTCTGGACTTGCTTGGTCTCAGTGGGATGTCTGTCCCTTTAATATGATTCTGTCTCACTGACCTTGTGTGTTCTTTCCAAGCAAGAATATCCAGGGTTCAGTTGGATCTACCTCAAGGTGAATCAGACAATCTTCTTCAATTATCTTGATTCCTTCTAGCAATGTGTCGGTGTGTTTGTGGAGTGAGAACGTATGGGTGTGTATGTAGTCGAGTGCGTGGGTCGTTTCTGACCTTACAGTTTGTTTGTATTTTCATAGCCAGAACTGTTTGCACAGGTAAAGTGTTGCCATGAGTAACCTTTTTGTCTTCAGGGTAACCTGCCCCCTGACTACCGCATCAGCCTGATTGACATCGGATTGGTAATTGAATACCTCATGGGCGGAGCCTATCGCTGTAATTACACCAGGAAGAGATTTCGGACCCTCTATCACAACCTTTTTGGACCCAAAAGAGTATGTTATGAAACACAAAAAAATGGCATATAGCTCTAAAAGGGCATTGTACTGAGAATTTAAGAATGAAGTTGCAACATTACAAGAAAAAAGACAACATGTTAGTGCCATCCACTGAATATAGGAATAACTGATATGTTAACAACATTGGTTGAAAGATTTTGTTTTGCTTTGCTTTGCTTTGTTTTTATGTCTTATTTAGCAGGGATGGATTAAAAGTAGCAGAAAATACTTGCATGCCAAAAATATTCTTGCATTTTCTGACAGTTTTTCTGTTCATAAAAAAGCGATGATAAGAAGAAAAAAATCAGCCTATGAATATAAAAGTCATGTTAGTACAATTTAGTCGTAATATTTTAGAATTTTAAGAGAATAAAGTAGTCATAAAATTAAGACATTAAGTGCATAGTATTACATAAATAAAGCTAAAGTAATTTAAGTAAAAAAATCATTTTTAACTTATTTTTCCAATGTTGTGACTTTATTCTCAAAACTTTTATGATATTATTTTCGTAAAAGGCCTATTTAGATATATATATAGATTTTTTTTAAATATTCTGAATAACAATTTGCATTAGTATTATTTTAATATGCCATTAAAACTTTTTTGTAGTTAAGTGATGACCCACAGAAATATACATTTACTTTTAAATGCACTAAAAATTTCTTACATGCTTTTTATACTTGCAGATTATTCCCTATGTGTTTTGCTCATTTTTTTCTTTTCTTTTTTTTTTGTCAGCATGACCCACCTGGGAATAAAATATTTCCCATGGTTGCCACATAGAGATGGCATATAAGACAAGCTAGATAGACCGTGCAGAGCAAATTTCTATACAGCAGATCACCTAACACTTCAGCAGTGCAGAGTAAACAGGAGTCAAGACAAATTCTCAAGCCGCTGGATGATATTGAATTTTCTAAAACATTTTAAACACCTCTGAAGACTAAGGCATCTACTGTAAGTCACAAATCTCGACCCTCTGTTGCAGAACGGATTTCAGGAGGTGTGAGGACATTAAACATTGCTGCTCCATCACGCCAATGTCACAGGAGCATTTTATCTGTAATAGTGGATTGCTAAAACATGATGTGCATCTGAGAGTGTGTATTCATGAATCTATTCATGCAGTTAAATATTGTGAGTACATTTTCTCTCACATGCACATTTGCACATACATCGTTCTACATATGCTGTTATATAGACTTGAAATAGATAAGACATCTTCGGTGCCACCAGAGAGATGCTCTAAATTTATCATTGCATAGCACGAACAATCCTATCTACTCATTAAACGTGCCATGTTTTTACGTGTAGACCAAAAGGATGGTGAAACGATTTGGAAAATGCATAAATCAAATCTAACGTGTCTTGTTATTTTTGTCCTCTATGTTTTTATTTTTGTGTGTGTTGTAGCCAAAAGCCCTGAAGCTGCTTGGAATGGAGGTGAGATTTATTTCTTAATTTCGTGTATCCCACTGCTTTCCAATAAAATCCCCACTGAGTTTCATTGAAATGCTTTCTTTAAGCTCTCCTTTGATTTAGAGGTTTAGATTCAAGTAATGAAGGGTCACAATGAAAATGCTCTTGTATTGCATGTTCAGAGGTTTACACAAAACCAATTGAAATACTATAACTACCTACGATTACCTTAAATTTGTGTTTAATGGTCCTCTTACTATTAATAACCAGATTCTGGATATGAATTAGAGGTAATTTATTGTCCTGTTTTGCTGTTTTAATATGAATTATGTTTATAATAATAATAAATATATATACAGTGGGTACGGAAAGTATTCAGACCCCCTGAATGAAAGTATGCAGCTCTGAATGAACTCCTTTTTTTGAGGACGCGTTCTTCACGCAACAACCTGCAGAAACACGACAGCTAAACTCTAAAAATTAACTGCGTTTTATTGTAATAGTGTTCTCTTCTCATTATAATGCAATGTATATGACCGTGCTGTTGTAGTTATTACTATTCTGCATTGTTTGTCTTGTTGTTACTGCAGCTCACCCAAATCTTATACCACATAAATTATATACATGATATATGTAAACCAGCTGAAATATTTTGAAATAACTTGTACCCTACTTGATCGAATAAAATCCAGTCTTTTACTCTGCCTTAATTTGAGTCTCGTTAAAGATTTAAATCCCTGTTGCCAAGATGCCGCGAAGATGCATTTCTGTCCGTCACGGATTATGGAAAATGAAGCTAATAATTTAAATCTATAGGGGTGGTTGGATTTATTAAGCTTTTTCTCATTTACAGCATTATTTTAATAGGCTGTATATAAACATATTAGGAGAAAACCGGTAGTTCTATGTGAAATCAGACATTGAGCACCCCCATATAGTCAAATGGTATGATCATATCATTGGGAGTCGAATCATGCTCCTCGAATCGAATCGTCGACTATTCGAGGACACCCCTAATATTTAATATGGTAAATAGGCAAATAGATGATATTTTTAACAAATAAGTTAATAATAATGTTGTCGCTGTTGCATTTAATCAATAAATATTGTAATAAATTAATTAATTAATAATTAATCTATCACACAGGATGACATGCCCATTAGGCGAGGACGTCAGAAGACCACAAGGAAGCGAGAGGAGGAAGTAGACATTGACCTGGATGACCCAGAAATCAATCACTTCCCTTTCCCCTTCCATGAGCTGATGGTTTGGGCAGTGCTGATGAAGCGGCAGAAGATGGCCCTGTTCTTCTGGCAGCATGGAGAGGAGGCCATGGCTAAAGCACTGGTGGCCTGTAAGCTTTGTAAAGCAATGGCCCACGAAGCATCAGAGAACGACATGGTAGATGACATTTCACAGGAGCTCAATCAAAACTCAAGGTATGCATGTAAAGATGTGTTATGATGACCTAGTTATCTCAAGGATGAGCGTTTAGATGAGGATTTCACCTTGTTTGCATTGCTGTCGAGTATACAACTCTTGGGTTTGGACGTTTGGGGAGACCATCTGTTATGTGCCAAACTGGCATCCCATCAAAGGCACAGTGGCTGACCACAAATACTCTAAAATGCATAAAAGCCAAATGTGAATTTTCTTTTAGTAATGAGACTAGCTTATCCTGCTTCTACACCTAAAACAAGCTGTTGTTGTTTTTTTGTGTAGAGGTGATCTTGTGTGCATATAAATGTGTCTGTGGCACACAAATTCCATCTTTTTTTTCTTTTTTGTTTTATCCATAAGGGAGTTTGGTCAGCTGGCTGTTGAGCTGCTCGATCAGTCGTATAAGCAGGATGAACAGATGGCCATGAAGCTGTTAACCTACGAGCTGAAGAACTGGAGTAATGCCACCTGTCTGCAGCTGGCAGTGGCTGCCAAGCACAGGGACTTCATCGCCCACACCTGTAGCCAGATGCTTCTTACCGACATGTGGATGGGACGTCTGCGTATGCGCAAGAACTCTGGCCTAAAGGTCAGATTCGGGAGAAAGATGGCTGAGACTGTAGTCTTAATGACTTATATACAGTAATTTCAGTTATTGAAGAGAGCTTTTCTGTTACATAATATAAGGTATACATTCAACAGATATTTGGCATGTATTTTGTGAAACTGCCTGCCATAGCTTAATCTGTCAATTGTGTTGTATTTACCAAGCCCTCATCAATATGAGACCAGCAACTGCTGTTTTAGCACTCAAATAGATTTTTTTATCACTAGTCTAATTATTATTCTTACTTGAGAGACACTGAAATGACAGGAACGATTGTTGTCACAAGATGTGCAAATTAAACCGGTTGGCTATGTACAGAAATTATATTCACAAAGTTATGAAAAATAAATACTTTGTTTTTAATGAAGGTGGTTTCCAAAACTGTGACCATTTGTTTTTTAGAAAACAGCACGCACAAAATGGTGAACTAGTGGAACTATATCATTCTTGGGACTTTTGAAAAGGACAGTTGGGATTCTGCTTCTTTAAGGATTTAAAAGGACAAAATAGACACGATCGCCTTAGACTAATCCATCAAAACGCTCTGAAACCATCCAATACCTGTTGAAATGAATATACAGTTGTTCATGTTGCAGCTACTGATCAATTTTCAACTGTGATGAACCAAATCAGCATAGAATTACACTGTCCTACAAAAGTTCGGAAACACCCCTGGCAAAGTGTGGTTTTAGATGATATCAGCTTAAATCCTTATGATTTTTTTGTGCAAATACTGTACATTAAAGTAACTTGACATTATCATTAAAGACCAGCAATAATAATTTTCATTTTGATTACATAATAATGGCAATATATACATGTCAAAGTTGAGCTA
>JAUMHE010000048.1:4694366-4729229 GCA_032359235.1 Enteromius mattozi
GAGAGAGAGGAGGAATGGGATCGGGAAAGGTCTGCGAGCCGGGACGCGAACTCGCGACGCCCGAAGCACAACAGCGCACTGCCCACGAGGCTACAGGCGCCGACTAATAGCTGTATTTTCTATGTATAAACTGTTTATGTAATAAAATATGTTTTCATAGTTTGTGTTGTCCCTTATCAGTGCAAAACTATCACAAATTAAAAAGGATGCATACCAATATTGGCCCTTTTTCTAGGGCGTTTCCAAACTTTTGTAGGGCAGTGTATTTCTGAAGGGTCACTTGATACTGAAGACCTGAGTAATGGCTACTCAAGATTCAGCTTTGCCTTTACACAAATAAATTACATTGTTAAACATTAATATAGAAAACGGTTATTTTAAATGGTAATATTACCGTTTTTACTGTTTGAGCAGGTAAATGCAGCCCCAAACTTTTGCAACAGCTTTTTGAACAAAGCTTCAACTTTTAGACACATTGTCAGACATACAGTACACTGTATATATTAGTCCCTACAAAAACAAGCGGTGCAGGGCTTCTCCTTGCATTTTTCTTGCTTTCTGCATGAATTATTTCTGCCTTTGGCTCGAACCTCAGTGGTGATATTGGTGTTTCATGTCTCACGGGTGATATTGTACCAAGAAAGAGTGAGCCTGGTATTTCATCACCAAAAGCATTGTGTGACTGCAGGAACTGGTCTACGGCGTGCTAAATAATGGAAAGTAACAGTGTATTTTTCTCTTATGCTCTGTGTTTGTTTGTTTCGTCCACCAGGTTATCTTAGGCCTGCTTCTGCCCCCCTCCATATTGAGTCTTGAGTTTAAAAATAAGGACGAGATGTCGTATATGCCCCAGGACCAGGACACTTACCTGCAGGAGAAGGATGTGGATGAACCTGAGAAACAAGCTAAGGAGAAAGAGGAGGAGGACATGGAGTTCACAGTAAGATCTTACTGTGAGACGCAGTACAACTCCGTGGTGAGAGCATCCACCTTAGCCTCGTTTCTTAGCTTGTAGTCTAACGCACACACACACACACACATACACACACATTTAGGCACATCTGCTCTGTTCTGTGAAGGTCCTTCCCCCAATTTGGCCTCTCAAATATGCTTCCGGCTTTATTTTGTTGTTGTTCGAGTCCGTGGTTGCTCTTCTTAGAGACCCGTACCAACCCTGCCGTTTTTCTGACTTCCCCACCCTACACCCTTCTCCCACTTCGCCCTTTTTTTTCCGTTCCTCGTTGTCAAAGCGAAGACGCGTGGTTGTGGAGTTGTAGCGTGTCTCCGTCTGCCTCTGTCCTTGTCTCCTCTCTGTTTCTTTTCTTTTAGCGAGGGTCTCGTCTGAAGTACGGTACTGTGACTGAATGCTGCCTGTGTTTTTATCATTCACGCATCTACATTGTGCATGTTGAAGGCTTGTTTTGCATTATGTTAGCAGCCTTGATCTGACATCTCCATGATGACAACCTTCACTTTTTAGTTGAAGCAGAAGTGCCTTCTTTCTTTCACAGTAAAACTGCACGAATACTGTTGTTCAATCTTCCATTGTGAACTATCAAGTGTTGCTCTAAAGCAGTGGATCTTGAACTGTTTCAAGTGGAGGACCACTTAAACAGCCCCAGATATGGGGGAAAACAACTTGTGCACAAATTAGCCCTAACTTTTGCCCTTTATCTTCAAATCGTCTCAATTGTATGGATCCATAATTTGGTCATTTTGTTGAAATTACCCATACTGCTGTGTTTATCTAATCAGCCCAAATAAGCCATGTTTAACAAAGAAGTCAGACTGAACAATTACACAACTATATTGCAAACTTTTTTTATGTTCACCAATGAACGGTTACAGTTTTAAACATTGTAAAATATTGCAATTATTTGAAATGATTAGGTATTTTAAACTGTTATTTTTTAACTGTTACCTGCAACTGCAAAGCCCTGTTTTCAGCCATTACTCCATTTACTTTAAAAAACATGTTAAATATTCATTACGAGATTCTTCTAATGTGTTAATTTGGTAATGGAAAAACTTTTCTTATTAATAGTACAGTCTAAAATGATTGTGCTGCTTAATGAAGTGTTTAAATGGTCTCTTTTTTTCAGTCGCTGAAGTATTGAGTACACTTGCATTTCTTGCATGTCCCTGTACACTTTGAAGTCAAATTTCAATATTAAAAATAGCCAAGCTCAAAAATGTCTTTCTAGAAACACCAGTCTGTTGTTCTTGTGGGAGATGAAGGCTGTAAACAACACAGAGAGACGTAGATGGCCCAGATGAACAAGATGAGGAGTACATCAGAGTTTCAGAAAAACAGACTGGCGCTATACCGGTGCAGTCTTATAAATATCTCATAAACTGATGACTAGAATGCATAAGCTCTCAGTGCAGCACAGGACAAACTGTTTGAATAATAAAGAAGTCATATTAAATTAGATTGGTCATTTGTGACGTTTAACTATCAGTATTTTTTCATCAATTTAATGTGTCATAAGTGTTGATTTCTTTCAGAAACACTGAAAAGTTTTACTGTTTTGATTCCTTTGAATAGTAGTGCACATTACTCTTCAAAAGTCTGGGGTCAGTAACTTTTATTTCTAAGAAATTAAAACTTGTCATTGTTTCCACACCAATATCAAGGAGCACAACTGTTTTCAATATAATAATAAGAAATGTTTGAGCACTAGATCAGTATTTTAGAATAATTTCTGAAGGATAATCAGGTAGACTGGAGAAATGCCATCACAAGAATAAATTAAAATGCATTTTACAGTATATTAAAATAGAAAAAAGTTAGTTTAAAATTTCACAATATTACTTTTGCTTAGTTACTTTTACAAAATTACTTATTTTGTCTTTTATGATGAGCAAAATACTTTTATTCAAACATGAGTGGTCCAATGAGCCAATCAACTCATGGACCACTTGGAATACTCTACAGTTTGAGAACTACTGCTCTAAAGAAACAGGTCAGCCCATGACACAAGTTTAGAAAGGTAGTCCAAGAGTCCAAAACAACTGAAAAAGGACTACATTTCCCAAAACATGACTGAGTTGACCTGATCTTATACAACACGGTTCCAAAAACTGAAGCTTTACCCCTCACGTCACTATAAATATATTGTAGATATGTGAGGTTACAACACAAAATGACAATTGTATTGCAATTTATCTGAATGCTCTTCGGGAAAGTGCACTTGTAATTGCAATAATTTTTCTCTGATGCAACATTGAAACGCCTGTGTCAAAATTAGATCTTCCTGTGTGTAATATAAATTGTGAAATAAACTGCATTTAGACTGACAGTGTGTAGTCTGTTAGACTGTAGCTCAGCCAAATAGCTTTGACAGCAGAAAAGTTGTTGCAATACAATTCAGCCATGATGTCCAAGAGTGCACCATATTTTTCCATTTATGGGATAAGCTCCCCACTCTTGGATTAAGGATGTGTGCAAATAACTCATGACACTGGGCATTTTCATTCCTCTTTTTTTTATCTACCTATCTCTACCTTTCTATGCTACACTCTCTCACACTCTCTCTTTTTCCACACAACCATTCCCAGCAGAATCATCAATGCCCAGTTCATAGTGAATATCTCACCTTCCTCAGCACTCAGGATTTCTTTGCAGTGTTTGAAACAGCTGCATGCAATTCTGGGTGAGAAGTCACGCTATGTAAATGGTGTGTATCAGTAATACTTTCTGTCTTTCTCCTCTTTCTATCCTCTGTACTTTTCCCAGGCTATGCTGGGAAACGTCAGTTCAGAGGCATCACGTAAGAAACAGGTGGAAGAGGTTCAGAACCGCCATCGGCTGATTCCAGTGGGTCGCAAAATTTACGAGTTTTACAATGCCCCTATCGTCAAGTTCTGGTTTCACACGGTAAAGCCCCAACTGTTCCCTTATTTAGTATAAAAAGGCATACAGTATTGTTCAGTGTGTTTAGCGTCGAATCAAATCAATACGAACATCAAAATACCTTGTGTGTGAATTCTTCAGAGAAATGTCCTCTGAAATCTTTCACTGGCAAAGAAATTCATATCAATAGATACCATATCAAGTCCAGGGGGGAAAATGTTCAAATGCAGGCAAGTAGAGATCAAAACAGCTGAGATTTTTTTTTATTTGGCCTCATCTATGTTTTAAATATAGGCCATGAATCTGACAAATCTCCAGGCTCCTAAAGATGAAGAATTCTGCTCCGTGTGCTGTGTGTCTTCATTATTTACTCGCTCTTTTTTCTCTCGTTGCTCGTACTCTCTCTCTCCCATCACACTGTCACGTTGTAGTGTTTACACTGAACAGTGTTTCTGTTCTCTGCTGGTGAGAGTGTGTCAATCTTTCTACCCTTTTCACCAAAAATAAATAAATAAATAAAATGTTGCAAATAAAGAAAGAGCATTACAATAAGACACCAGTGAGAATTCAGTGCTGTTTTTTGTTGATCCAGCTAAAAAGATTGTTTCTTTTTCTGCAACATCTTCTGTAGTTACTGCTTCTTACTCTGTGCAATAAAGTAAAGTATAAAGAAGATGCATTACAAGCATAAATGCTTTCTACAATCCCTAAAATTCAAACCTTAGTTCCTTACAAATATCAGCCTGACAGTGTTTTCATGATTTTGAAAGCCATGCATGTGTACACTAAAACTACATTTTCAAGATTGAAAATAAAAATTATTAATTAAATTAATTTAAATTTTTGATACACGTGTATTATATAACTTAAAACCTTCACAACTTGCCTGCATAAACCATGAGCATGTTACCAGATGGCAATATTAATAAACTGTGTTAAGAAATGTAATGCTGTTAAACATTTATAAGTAATGCCAGTAAGCACATTAACTTTAGTAGCCCAAAAACATTAAAACTGGAAGAAAAAATAAAGGTACTGAAACTAAAAACTGAAAAACTAAACAAAAGCTAATGATGATGGAGTCAAAACTAAGATTTATTTAAAAAAAAATAAATTTATTAAGATACAATGCAATTCAAAGACTTGGGGTTTGTAATATTTTTTTTGTTTTTGAAAGCAATGTTTTATGCTTACAAAGGCTGCTTTTATTGCATCATAAATATATTAAAAACAGTAATATTGTGAAATATTTTTACAGTTTAAAATAACTATTTTCTGTTTTAATGTTTTTTTTTTTTTATGTTATTGCAAAGCTGAATCTGCAGAAGTTATTACTTTAGTCTTCAGTGCCTTCAGAAATCATTTAAATATGCTGATGCTGTTTCTTCCCACAGCTGGCTTATGTAGGATACTTGATGCTCTTCAACTATATTGTTCTGGTGAAGATGGACCTGTGGCCTTCTCCTCAGGAGTGGATTGTTATTGCCTACATTTTCACCAATGGTATCGAGAAGATGAGAGAGGTGAGACTTCATTAGGACTCAGTGAGCAAAGAAAATTGTTTCCTTCGATCCCTGAAATGTGGGAAAAGATTCATTATTATTCATAAGGATAATTAAATTTACATATAACTACACAGCTGCTATTCAGTTAGAAATGCCACAATGTGAACCATATACAGTCAATTACTGCCCTCTTGTGGAAATCAGGAAATGCAAATGCTTTGAGGAGTTTTGTTTTGAAAGATTCATTTGCTGAGCAAATCTATCTTGAAATATCACCATTGTTAACTGCGTTTATAAATATATATATTAAAAAAATAGAAAAGTTTCTAAACTATATTTTACAACATTATTGTTTTTATTCTATGTTTGGTTAACCTCGTTTGTCCAACATGAAGGCTTTGACTTCTCCTGTCCCTCAGATCCTCATGTCAGAGCCAGGGAAGCTCCTGCAGAAGGTCAAAGTGTGGTTGCAGGAGTACTGGAACATCACTGACCTCATGGCCATCCTCATCTTCTCCATCGGGATGGTGCTTCGCTTGCAGGACCCACCGCTGATGAGCTACGGGAGGGTCATTTACTGTGTCAATATCATCTATTGGTACATAAGACTGCTTGACATCTTTGGAGTGAACAAATACCTGGGTCCATACGTCATGATGATCGGCAAGATGGTGAGGGAGACTGAAAGCCCATTTCTGCCATTGAATAAAAAACAAAAAAGGTTATTGGGACTTTTTATCTCGCACTTCTGACTTTTTTCTCAGAATTTTGTTACAAACTCGCAATTCTGACTTTTTTCCTCATAATTGTAAGACATAAAGTCATAATTACGTGAAAAAAGTGATATAAACTCGTAATTCTGTGTTATCAAATCAGAATTATGACTTTGCATCTCAGAATTCTGACTTTATAACTCACAATTGTGTGATTTAGTCACAATTCTGACTTTTTTTCTCAGAATTGTGAGATATAAACTTGCAATTGCAAGTTACAAAGTCCATTTTGAGCAGAAAAAAAGACATTATCTCACGATCTATCTCACAATTGCGACTTTATATCTGGCAATTCTGACTTAATAACTTGCAATTGCAAGTTTATATCTCTCAATTGTGAGTTTGTATAATGCAATTCTGAGAAAAAATGTCACAATAAGCTTTTTTATTTTTATTCAGTGGCGGAAACAGGCTTCCGTAGATAGGGTGCTTTAATAATTGCTAAATTTCTTATGGATAAAATGGTTTCTATTGCCTCTTTTTCCCTTCCTTTTTTACCTTCTTCGGGTGAGTGTAGATGATTGACATGATGTATTTCGTGATCATCATGTTGGTGGTGCTGATGAGTTTCGGAGTGGCACGGCAGGCTATCCTCAATCCCAACGAGGACCCATCCTGGATGCTAGCACGCAACATCTTCTTCATGCCGTACTGGATGATCTATGGAGAGGTGTTTGCCGACCAAATCGACCGTAAGGCTGGCATATTACTAACATTTACCTTGGGTACAGGCATGGGCATTTTGGGTATACTCGATTTGACACTCAAGCACAGCACCTTAGGCTTCAGTCTCACTACTGGTCAGCTTGTATGAACAAATGTGGAGAGCTGTTAGCACTGATAGTGTGATGAAAGCTTCACATTTTACAGCTGAAACTATTTGGATCAAATTTTGTGATGTATGATTGTGCTTGTGTGTGTGTGTGTGTGTGTGTGCTCTTAAATGGTCTCATATTCTGCAAATGGCTGCACTTATATTGTCATTACAGGATGATATGGATCAATGCTGCTGTTTCAAAATGGCCTTTTGTGTTCATTGTGAAACTGCAGATCGAGAAGCATCAGATTGAATGAGAAAAAACACAAAATATATATACATATATATATATATATATATATATATATATTTATTTATTTTTTTTAATTCTCAGTATATTTTGGTGAGATATTTACCTTTTAGATAGTATAATTGAATCTGGTTGTATTATTCATGCTCAGGGATGGAGCTCTTAGCTCTAACTGAACCATATTTAACCCTATGCTTTTTAACTTTTGATTTGTTTTTTAATGATTCTGTGGGAGCACTATGAAAATTGTTTGAATGAATGTTTGTGTAAAGACAGGAATATGACATGTTTTGCTATTTTATGTGTTAATGTATCCTAATATAAAAACTAATAATATAAAAACTTGCAGCCCTCGTGGAAGTTTGCTGTGAAAAGTCAAAAGTTTCAATAAGATGTCTTGATGTTTTTGAATAAAGTCTTATGCTCACTAAGGCTGCATTTACCTGGTCAAAAATGCAGTGAAACAGTATTGTTGTGAAATATTAACACAGTTTAAAATAACTTTTATTTTGATATATTTAAAAATGTAATTTATTCATGTTATGTCAAAGCTGAATCTTCCAGGCATTACTCCAATCTCAAGTCTTCAGTGTCACATGATTCATTTTAATATGCTGATTTGAACAAGAAACATTTCTTTTTATTAAGAACATTTAAACCACTGATAATGATGCTTAATGCTTAATTCAGAAATATTATCAATGTTTTTTAACGTTATTTAAATATTAATGCTTAATATTTTGTGAAAACCATGATACATTCACTATTCTTTGATGATACAGTAGCATTCACTTGAAATATAATTTTTTCACTTACTGCATCCTTGCTGTATAAGTGCATTAATTGCTTTTAAATCTGTAAATCTTATTCACTCCAAACTTTTGAACAGTAAAATATTAAATATATAGTTGAAAATTTTAAAAATGCTTTGAACCATGCATTGGACTGAATAAAAAGTCAAATGACAATCAGAAAGATACATACAAAGTCTTCGCAGTGGCAGTTATGATCAGTATGAATGATTCTCCCTACTTCTAGGTTATTATGAGTAATAAAGATATTTGACTTGTATATTACCCTGTAACCCATCAGGTTAATGTTATTTTCTCTTGTCAGATTTCTGATAATTACATCTTGTGCCTGAAATAAATCATATTAATGCAATGCATCAGTCACAAGGATTTGTGTATGAAGTGTATGCTGTAGAGTTTAAGTGTGTCTTTGTGTTTTCTTATTAAGTAGTGTGTTTGCTTGTTGTCTGCATACTGTCGATTGTTTGTTTGTGTGTGCTGAGAGATGGATGGCCCAAAGATAAGAGAGCTGAAATAACGCTTTCGTTCTTTGTTTCAGATGTGAATAGTAGGAAGCTACAGCACAAAGTGAATGACAAACTCTGGCTGGTCGAAAATTACATTCGCACTCAAGGAATCGGGCGTAACAGTGGTCCATCCCATATAGGCAATTTCCAATATATAAATTCTGCTAGATTTATCTCAGTTACAGAACCATTATACTTTCACGGTCATATCATCACCTCATCTCCGCCCCCTGGTGGTCATTGAGTGTGTGACACCCCTGCACGGCACTGCAAGGCTAATGGCCAGGTTTCCGTGGTGGGGCAAATGTTCAAGGTGCTATGGCAGCTAAATTGTCAAGGTCCCATTGAAGTTTAAAAAAAAAAAACCCTATCATGGAAACTGGAGACTTGGGTAATGCTAAAATCACCATCATGAACCTCCCCACAGCTAGCTAGCACTGACTGACGTCCCATTTACTCTGGTGGTACTTCACAGTCAGTGTAATTTCCTTCTCATTTCACAATGTAAACCGAACTTACAGGTGGAAAGCCTACTGGTTTGATATTACGTGTTATGCATATCAAATAGAGCATGAGCATCCGTGCCCATTTGCGTGTCCTCAAATAAGCTCCAAATACTCAATGCTTATGGAAAGACCATCTCATATGTCCACATCTTTTAACGACAATTTGCATTTGCCTCCTTTCATCAATATGAAAGTTTTTTCACGTGGTTCAGTTGTCAGAGTTTTTGGCAGAATAAAATTGGAATTAAAGAAAAATTAAATAAAAAAATAATTGCGAATTCAAGTAAACCAATGTTACTTCAGTTCTCTCACTTTGGGCTTCTGAGTGTGATTTTAAATATTGAAACAAGTAAATGTACTCACAAACATGTAAATTAATATGAACCTGACTTGACTTTCCTCTCCTTGAAAGCTACAGCAACTGAACCATCCCATTTGGAAAAAACGTATGATGTATTGTCAATACATTCTAACCTGCGCTACGAGCAACCATCAAAAAGACTGCTGTACATGCAATATCAATATATTTTAAACATGCCATATGTTTAAATATATTGGAGATGCAATTTTACATATGGAATATATTTTTAATATATTTGAATTCCACAACTTGGTGCATAAAGTCTTTCCATTCAGTTTTATCCACAACCCACTTTTGACTGGTTCTTTGATGTTGGTGTTTGTGCACATGTCAGAGAGGGAGTGAGAGATTGTCTATTTTCTAAAGTGACCATTATTGCTAGTTGTTTGATCATTTAAATTTTGGCAACTCTCAGTTGTATGTTTATTTTAACAGCTCCATGCGGCCAGAACATCACCACAGAGGAAGGAGTCATCATGCCTCTCCCACCCTGCAAAACCGGAGCTTGGATTGTTCCCGCCATCATGGCCTGCTACTTGCTGGTGGCCAACATCCTTCTGGTTAATTTGCTCATTGCTGTCTTTAAGTAAGTTGAATTAATATTTATATTTTATGTTGTTTTCTAAGCAACGGACAAACAAGGTGACTAAAGTGAAATCAGGTAATCTGATTGCAGTTTTTTTCCAGTGCTTTGCAGATTTGTGAGCATCAGGTAGTCAGCGAAGAGACTGTGGGTGGTTAATGAGCACACCTTTTGAAGCTGAGCTGACTAAAACAATGTTGTATGCTGCTAATGTTGTCTTTTATTCCCACAGTAACACATTCTTTGAAGTGAAGTCCATCTCCAACCAAGTGTGGAAGTTCCAGAGGTACCAGCTGATCATGACCTTCCATGAACGTCCCGTCCTTCCTCCTCCTCTCATCATTTTCAGCCACATAACTATGGTCCTCAAACACCTTTGCTGTCGCTGGAGGAAACATGATGAGGATGAGCGGGACTATGGGCTGAGTGAGTGATAAAATGCTGTTGCAATATCCTGAAAGCCTCAAAATGACAGCAGGAGTCATTTTGTTTTCTCAGATCGTACAGCTAATGAGAGTGAAACCAACACGTCGACTTAAAGATTCTCTTTGATAACATCTTTTGCCAGACATGATTATTTTGTAATAGTGAGACATTGCTGTTTGAAATCATTACTTTTATGCTTCTTATTACCGAAAAAGTTACATACATTATGTTGCACAGCATGTGTACTGCATATAAATAAGGTATGATAAGGCATTAAACATTTTGAAATAAAATGAACATTTAAATTAAGCAGACAAAAACAACTGAACTTCACCGGTAAAGTGACTGACAAAAAAAACTCTCCCTCCGCAGAGCTCTTCATTACTGAAGATGAACTGAAGAAGGTACATGACTTTGAAGAGCAGTGCATGGAGGAGTACTTCAGAGAGAAAGATGACCGCTTCAATTCCTCCAATGATGAGAGGATACGTGTGACATCTGAAAGGTTAAAACATTTCAGACAACACAACGTAAAGTTAACACTTTAAACTGTTTTTCATAGCATTTTATGACAAGGACCCCCAAATATGATCACACATTTGCATAGGATTCCCTTCCTAAAACATAAATGCAACTGTATATTTTCATGCATACAGACACATGTATGATTTGTGAAAAAAAAAAATTAAGAATATTATGTTTTTCAAAATTATTTATTTGGCTTTTACATGGTCACTGAAGATAAAGCCAATTAAAATTAGGATGACACTTACATTTTTTCTAACCATCATTAGAGCAATTTTAGATAGAGAGTTTTGTAATTTCAGATTTATTTGTAAAGCTGTTTTCACAAGCATACATATCATTCCAGAACAGCATGTTTAAAAGATATTGCATTAAGTATATCGAATAAATATTTAAATGTAACATGTTAACTTTAGGAACCCAGAAAATAAATTTTGTAAACTCGTTTTCTTTTCTCTCAAAGTTTCTGTAAACCTTTTGGAGCCCACTTGTGGCCCCCGGGGTCCCTGTACCCTAGTTTGAGAGTCTGTTTTCATTCAAATGTATTGTACACACATACAAATATACAAATTCAATTTAATGATCATTACTATCAAAAAGCACTGCTCTTCAAAAATTTGAGGTCGGTAAGATTTTTGTTTTTGAGCTTCTCTCGCTCACCAGGGTTACATTTATTTGAACAAAATTGCATTAAAACAGTAATATTGTGAAACGTTATTTTGGTTTAATCAGTTGAATACATCTTTGCTGAATAAAAGTATTAGTTATTTAGAAATATACTGACTCCAAACCTTCAGGATTTAGTGTAACATACTGTAAACACTATTATATGAAGTGTAAGCAACAGAACGTTGATAGTTGTAGTTTTACAAAAATTGCCTCAGGAACACTCATGAAATTGTCTAATCTCTGATCACTCAGGGTGGAGAACATGGCGATGCGTCTGGAGGAAGTCAATGAGAGGGAACATTTCATGAAAGCATCCCTGCAGACTGTGGACATCCGGCTTGCTCAGATGGAGGAGATGATCGGCCGCATTGCTGTGGCACTGGAGCGAGTGGCTGGTATGGAGCGAGGCGAAGTCAACAAAGCCCGGTCCAGGACATCATCTGACTGCACAGATACAAATTATATCCTGCGCCAGAGCAGTTTCAACAGCCAAGAAGGCAATTCCTACAGGCTGCAAGAGTCTCTGGAACAGGGTGGCGAGGAATCCATTTCCCCTACATCTCCAACCGCTCTGGCCCCACGTGTCCGCAGTCACTCCTTCTACGTAAGCCACTCCTCGAAAGACAGGAGTGGAGCAGATAGAGGAGAAGGCTTCTTTAAAGACAAACTGTTCAGCCTCCATCGGGCTAACAGCTCGCAGTCTGTGTCCTCAGGAACAGGTACCAAAGAGTCCAAGCCCACCCCTTTGAATACCTTATCAGTGCAGCAGCAGCTTCGCCCGTCTTCCTGCATAGACATCTATGTTTCTGCCTCAGAGGACGTCCCGCCCACGGAGAGCTTCTTGGAGCCGGTGCGGACAGCTCCAACTCTCGCTCGAGACTCATCTCTCCATTCTGAGATCATGGAGGTGGTGCTCTCAGGGGGGCGGGACTGCAGCGGAAGGGCAGGGGGCAGCGAAAGACAGTCGGACGGTACGGTCCTGTTTGAGGACAGCGCCGCTGCTGATCTATCGCTCTGCTCTGCCCACCTGCTGCCAGATACTTTGCCCCCCTGGGACCTGGACCCCTCGCCGCCACTTTCGGCTGGCGTTCTCGAGCGGTCCAAGAGCAGCCGCTTCCTGTCTGCAGCAGGGCCTCTGTTTTTGGACGAGTCGCCATTGGTTAAGTCGCACAGCCTGATGTTCACATCACGTGGCTACTACGGTGGCATGGGCGTGCAGGTGAAGGCAGCCGAATATACCAGCATAACAGATTGCATAGACACCCGTTGCGTCTCTACCCCTTACCCTGTCCCAGAGAGGTCTGACTCCCCTGGAGGCTCTTTCACATTCGATAAGCCCCAGGACCTGGGCGTCTCACACCCCGAGAGAGACGCCGAGCTCAGTCATGCAGAATCCGATCCGGAGGAACACGCAGAGGGCTCAGCAGACACAGGTAAGGGCGGTCAAAGCAGTAGCGGGGGAATAGGTGCAGACCTGGGCTTGGGCCTCGCGCTGGGCCCATTTTGTTCGCCGATTTCTAGACTAGAGCGAGCAAATAGCTGCTCCTCTTCAGAGGAGTCCCACTCCAACATCTACTCCCGAAAGAGCTTCTCCATTAGTGAGAAGATGGACAAGGGCCGCGGAAGTTCAAGGAATCCTTTCCAGAAGGCCAGAGCCGGGGCAAGGCTGGAGGGTAAGACAGACTCGCTGTCCATGAGAAAACTGGCCAAACCCTCAGCGTTCCGAAGTTTTGACAGCAGACACAATTACACGTGATGATGGCATACCAGTAGTGATGCCACTGTAGATCTAGTTCCTGTAGGATGGCTCTACCTCGTTCAAAATCCAAGGGCCAGTCCGTTAATTAGTACCGTCTGAGTGAGTAATTAGCCGTACACTGGAATGTTTTATTATGGGTATCAACTTTTCTGTTCTAACACTGCAATGCAAAGTGTACTTTAGAATTCATAGACTCAGAAGATGAGCACTACCCTTAGGCCAACATTAGTTCCAAGTTGAGGCGAAAACCTTGAGATTAAGGGCCTGTTAACACTAAGATGAATGTTCGGTATGAAAAAAATGTAATTTGAGTGAACGGTTGTTAATGCAGAATTTTATTTTTTGGTTACATGCCCACAGCCACTACTGTTACATAAACTTACATAAACAAGTACTTACAAGTACGAGTTACATAAACTTAAGGGGTGGTCACAATACACTTTTCATTCCACTGACTTCCATTCCATATCACGACAGTTGCAATGTCTGAAGAAATTTTGCACGTAATTTTGTGACCTCGGCTTTAGTGGCGCTCAGCAACAGACTATTTTACAGTTCCTTTCGCTGATATTTACTGCTGCTTTAAAACCAACTCTTGCACCATCGCAAATTTAAAAAAATTGAATGCCTGTTTGAAAACATGTAAATATAAATAAGAAAAAAATTGATAGGTGAGCTTCAGAAATGAGAAGTATTTATTTTAAAAAAGCATTTTATGTACCAGGGTAACATTTCTCCACATGTGTAAGTGCCACCTACTGTCAGGGAGTGATTTTGTATTTTTATTCAGCCTGCCTGCCTGCCTTTTTGTTTTTTTTTGGAAAAGACAAATTGCACTTGCAACTGAATTTTTGTGCTGAACATTTGTGTTGGTGTGAACAGGCCTTAACACAACCTTGCAATGCAACTTACTGTTTTAGCTTAGATGAGTCACCCTCGACACAACATGAATCATGCGCTCTCTTCATAGACTGTGTATCTCCTACAGGCCAGATAGAGTGATGGTTTAATTTCAAAACAATTGAAACGTAAATGAAACCAGGACTTTGACAGTTACAAAAATGTAATGCTCAAGTTTGTTGTGTATACACAGATTTGTTCTGTCAACCCACACACAGATTAGTTAAACATACACATATCTCCTAAGATGTTGAATGTAGTGTATAAATGGTTTCATCATGACAAGATTAACCTTGAAATACTTCTCGGCCCATGTGGCTGTATACATCTATATTCAAAAAGCTTCATACAGTGGACAGTAATTTTATATGAGATGTCTGAATACAGCATAAGTTTGTGCACAATTTACACTCTCACTATTAAACAGAATAACACATTTTACAGCATTAAATGATCATGTTTTACTTTTGTAGTCTGTATTGTTCAAGATATATCACAGCAATTTACCCATTTGAGTTTATCTAAATAAAAGTAAACAGCTGAACCCTACACTAACAGCACATTTGGTATGGAATGCTAGTTTACTGCTAACTGCGCTGTATATACTGTAAACTGCATACTATTTAATAATAGTATGTGGAAGAAATAAACAGTATATGATGATAAATGTTTCAAACAGTAGTGCATTGTTGTCACATAACATGTCTGTATTGTAAGTTTAATTTGGAAATACCAAGTTTTATGTCAAAATGTTGAAACTCCAAATGAACAGTCACGCACATTGAATTGTCAGCTACAGTTTTATGCAGTGTGTTCAGGTTGTATCCTGCAGGTAGCAGGTCATTTAAGTATTCCCATTCATCCAAAAAAGTTCTGCAGTGGCAAAATATATAGCAGTGTGACACTTTTCAGACTTGCAAATGCATAGAGAACCTCTCAAAAATTGATTTAAAAGCAAAAAGCCTGGTTGTCTTGATATAAGTGTATGTTGTTTTACACAGAACAGGTAATATATGTTGACTTGCTATGCAAGACGCCACAGAGAGTCGGTCGGTCGGTCAGTAAGAAGTGTTATGCACTTTAAAGCAGGAGTTCATTATGCACACCAGTCTCATCACTAATCAACCTGATAGTGCAGTGTTTCATTTGGAAAGATATAAAAAGCACATCAGTGCAGTTGAGACAGGGACCCATTCAATGTTAAAAATATGTCTTTCTCTGTTAATATGTTAACATTTTGGAAGGATCTAATAAACACTAATACATAATATTCTTTCTATTTTCAGCAAGTTATATGCCTTGGCAATTTTCTTCCTCTTTTATGGTTAATCAAGATATATAAATATATATATATTTATGTTTGGTTTATTGTTTATAATGAAAAAAATATCATAGTGGGCATTCAGAAGGGTAAGGACATCTGACTTGTCCGTTTTTAAAAATTGCATATAAATCAATCACTTTAAGTAGAACAACTTCTACACGACAATACACTGTTTTAAATTGCTGTTTAACTTAAATCAAATGAAACCGTGCAGTTTAAAGCAATACACAAATGTGCTCTAAATCTAGTGTACTATTCAGTGTAGTCACTTTTTAGTAAACAAATTACTCTAGCCATTCCGTTTCCACCACATGTATCACTCATAAGATGTATTTTATTTGCCTTACCGATGTGCAATACTGCTAAGAGATTTGAAAACGTTTATTACAGTCACAGTGTTCTGAGATGTAGAAATGTGCACTTGGTGTTAGAGCTTGTGTGTGAACCAAAAGCAAAATACTAAAAGACATGGTTTTATTTTTCGTGCATAGCAGTAATTTTAAGCACTGTGGTTTTCAAATAATATGAATATTAGTACTGATCAGATTTGCTTCATTTTGTATAATTTCGAGCTTGATTTCCTATTTGGGCCTGCTCTCCTTCACAGGAGACTTCACTAACACTTCTACAAGGTGATTATACTGCAATGAGCCTTAAAACGGAGGTGAAATGAACACGTGAACAATACATGGGCCCTTAAAACATGTCCATGCTGTATTATTTTGGATAGTGTCTTTTAACAAACCCTCTTGTTGGACTGGTTCCAGCAAAAGACGACAGAGAGGGCATTTGATCTTGTAAGTTACTGAATGCAAGTTTATCTCACTCTCCTCTGTTTTTGCTCTCTTGTTAAGAGTTTTGTGCATATTTATGACACTTGTTTTTCCACATGTAAATGTTCTGTACATGAGCTGTAAATCTTTCTGTGGATGTAAAAACAAGTTTAATATAATGATAGGATTTTACGAGAACGTTTCTTTGTCTGATAGAAGACATTACACTATGACAACCTACCCAGTGTGCCAAAATGACATGACGACTTATAACTTCATGTACAGTATTTTCTTAATATTTTCCTAAACTGTAGCATAAAAGGTTGTGAATTGTATACCACTTTAGTCAAGTTTCCCCTCCACTTCTTTTTAAACTTATTGGTGAGCACTTGTCTGCTAACAAGTCCAAGCACATGTTTTCTGCAATAATGCTGTAGTTTGAACGGAAAGGTCTTAGTTTACTTAGTGTCTTTAAAATGCATGTTGTTCTTCCAAAAGAGAGATGAGAGATGAGAGAACGGAGAGCCGGATCCGAGGACTCTTGTCCTACAGTAGAAAGCTAAGTATTTGGATGCAAATACAAATGTGTATACTGTATTCCTCAATGTGAATAAGATGTTTGGCATGTATTAACAAATAAAAGAATATATATATAATTCAAAACATCATTGTGGTTCTTTTATTATTATTATTGTTCACTTTACATGCAGTTCCAGTAATTATAAGGAGCTTGTCACATTATTTCCAGAGAATGGCACCTGGTTTATTATTTAATGACTGGTTGTTGAAAGACACAAGCATGTGTATAAAGTTCCACTGCTCCCAGTTGTCTACTTGGCCTTTATCGACTTCAACAGACTTTGCATGTGGTCATAGATGATTTACCTCATTTGCATTACAAACACATTTATAATATAAACCATGTATATGGTAGTGTGAGAGACACACGCATTTCGGGATAAAATAGAAACATGCTGGATGCACCCAAACACGAACAACTGATTCACAAATGATTATTTGATTTGTCTTTACTTGCCAATTTAGCTCCTAATTTAGTCTCGAGAATTGCCTATCTACAGATCTTATACCTCGTGTATCTTTACTAAAGCTTTTTTTAGGGCAGCTTTTGCGCTTCCCGAAATTCCGAAGAACAGATCCTTCTTGAGATCGGAAACTGCAAGCGTACTGTTCTGCTGAAACATAAGCGTGACTCTGCATTACAGCGGAAGTGTTGCTTGTACTGTCCTTTCTGCATCGTAGGGAGGCGTTCAAGTTCACTTCTAGTTCACAGTACATTCTGTTCCACAAAAACAGACACGTGTGTGCGGGGCTGGTTAGGACGCAATAACAACAACAACGTGACCCATCTCGTACTGACAGCGTTGTTAGAAACGAGATTATTTATTACACGAGTTAACTTGTAGCTTGTTTACATGCGTCCTCTTTGAAACAGTAGCTACAACAAAAACAATCGTGTGATAATGAAATCTCATTCCCAAGAAAAGTAAATGGACCTATGTCGAGAGCGTATCATCAAGTGTTTTGTAAATAATAATAATAATAATAATAGCAATAAAACATGTTTAATGGTACTTAGAAACATACATATGAAATGTGTTTATATAGCCTACTTAAGTGCTTAATTAAGCGTGTAGTCTCATGTTGTCCTCTCTATTGTAGCAAAATGTACACTTTTTTTGTGTCAACAGTAGGCTTTCATACTACGTTCATGCGTATGGATAAGCTCTTGAAATGGGGTCGCAAGTGTTGTTCCCATATTTTCCTAGAACTGTCTCCCAGTGTGAACCTCCGTGAGTCCGGAGATTACTCCGAAAAGAGTCCTGTTACGTGTGCTCTCATTGGCTAATTTCGCCTTCTCCAACGGCCCTTCGCAAGGGCCCGCCTTCTATAGGCCCATGCTTGCACCTCTGCTTGCACTCTTTATTGATAGAAAGGATTTGAAACGTGTTCCTCTCGTGTGTTAGCGACCAGTTGCTCAATGCTTCAGTGCGACCAGCTTCCCTGAAAGCGGAGAGATAAAAGAATGCATTGCAGGTCGAAGGCAGATAGGGGTCCCTTTTCGAGGAAATGGATATTACTGTTTCCATTTAAAGTAGTCGTGACCACCGTGTGAGGCAGAGTTTAAATTATTTAAACAGTTTATTTATGTTTGTGTGTGTGTGAGAGAGAGAATATATTTTTGTATATATTTTTTCTTACACACACACATAGCCTATATATATATATATATACACATATACATGGGTAGTCGACAAATAAAAATTAGACTGTGTCCTATGGTGTGACAGAAAAAATGTAAAAAAAAAACAAACAACAAAAAAAAACAAACACACACACACAAATAAATAAAAATGTATCTTCATTCTTAGAGTTCCAATAGCATGAATGTTAGAGGAGTTTTTTTCTGTCACACCACAGGACATATTGATATGTCTACTACCCATTTATCTAATATATATATATATATTCCCCTCTTTTCACATTTTTAAAAATTCTCTTTTTTACAACCTCTGCCATTTATTTTTTCATTGCATGGCGTCTGTTAATAGAATGTGAAACTGACTCACATTGTTTGTTTTTTTTAATTTTTTCATCCAGTGACTGTACATAAATCTGTAAATGCTTAATCTTATTCATGCAAACGTCTACTTCTTTTTTAGAAACGACTATGTCAGCCAGTGCATTGAGTGCACCGGTGTTGGAGGAGGGCACATGCTGCTACTCGTAGTTCCTGTTATGTTAGCACGCCCCTCATCTGATATTCACAAGACTATTGGATCCATGACCCCTCAATCTCATGCTGCCTAGGTGATTCCTGGTACTGCATTCAAAGCGTCGCTCTTGGACCCCCGTGTCCAATCAGCGACGAGTTTGATGATGACACCTTGGGATTCCGCGAAGTAGTTTCTTTCAGATGAGAACCGCAAACGGCGGCACAGAGTTGACGCACTTATGAGGATAGAAGGGAATGACAGTACGCAAAGTTCCACGCTTTCTGATGTGGCTGAAATAACAGTGGGAATAGGCACCTGGATGTTTATTCGATAACTTGCGCTTGTGGATCCAAGCGACACACGCTTTAATTCTCCGCTCGGAACACTGATCATCCCAGTCACATTGGGAAAGACACGTGTAGGCGTAAAGACACGTTTTCTGGAGTCATCTGAATCCCGATGCGCATATGATGAGAATCTCGCTCCCTAAGTTTTAGTGTGTTTAAGTTACAGTAGCAGCTGATTTCTCTATTTCCAGGACATTTTGGGTAGGCTAACTACAATGACGGACGTTGATACTGCAGCAAGGTCCTTGGGGCCGGTCTTAAACGGTGACCGCTCAGACAAGCTAGCCGGCGAGGAGGGATCTGAAGAAAGTCAAGAGAGCCGGACTCTGTTAATGGTCGCGATGATCTTGCTGGACTTAAATCAGTGTATCCCGACCGGTTTCAGCGGCAAATGCATAGTGAACAGTGATGCAGACAATCCACCCGGCGTGAAGGAAAACAGGGAGAAATGCAGACAGAGCGCGAGCAGGGGGAAAAGGACACGGAACCGCGACAAATCGCATGCGTCCCCTGAGAAGAGACACTGCTGTCCCTTTGCTGGCTGTGGGAAAATATACGGCAAATCGTCCCATCTTAAGGCGCACTTCAGAGTACACACCGGTAAGAAGGGGGAAAATTGCTCATGTGTACAGTAAATCAATCAACACCGGTGATTCGACTCGGATTGTTCGTGGATCTGGCACGCAGTCTGTTATTACGCCCCACGCCCGCGTGTTCGGGGGAACGGTTCGGTTTTGGGAACTGCCACTCATGTAACGGTGGGTGTAACCGCAGGCGGAGCGCTCATGGGTACACACGAGGGCGGAACAGTACACACTGTTACAAAGTGTGAGCAAACATGTTGCTTAGTCCACACTGTTACGCAGTCAGAAAAATTGCGTAATCGTGTGGAAAAAAATGCTAGAAGTAGCCAGGTATCATTTCAAGCTTGCTAATTGGCAGGACCCATATCGACAAATAAACTGTTGTCTGGTTTATGCATCGTTTGGATTAAATGTATGTTCTATACAGTTCCATTCTATTCTATTCCGTTCTATTCTCTTCTATAATTTAATGTAAGTGTATCATGGCCGCTTGTCCCTGATGATCCGCATACTTCAATGCGACACGCACTTAAATAACCGCATATAACCTAACAACGCAACGATGACGCGATGCACACACCTCTTCATTCCACAGTTGTAAACATTGGGCACGTGGTGCAGCACTGAAGCCAAGCGCAGCCCCGCCCAGCGAGCGCGTTCACATCCACCGACAACTAGGTGGACTATCAGAAAGCCTACGGTTGTTTTTCTGAGTTGGGGCTGAAATAACAGCGGTCTTAAATGTCTCTTTCCGTTATGTGTTATTTTTCTTTTAGGTGAGCGGCCCTTTCAGTGTACATGGCCCGGCTGCGCAAAGAAATTCTCACGGTCGGATGAACTGACGCGACATTTCCGCACGCACACCGGGGAGAAGCGCTTCATGTGCCCGCTCTGCGACAAGTGCTTCATGCGAAGCGATCACCTCACCAAGCACGCCCGCAGACACGTCGGCTTCCACCCCAGCATGCTCCAGGGTCCCGCCGGGCGAAGACGACACTCTTCAACGTCCACATCGTCCTCCGGCTCCAGCGATCACGTGTCTGCTGGGGTTTGAGCAACCCCACTGCACATTTCGGATGTCTCTCTTTCCTGAGGCTCAGATCTTGGAGCTTCTCTTATAGTGCTGATGATACGAGATAAAAGAGGTGTTACATAACGGAGATGTGCAAAATATGTTGTGATGGAGTTCTCCAAGATAAAGCCTGAAAATGGGACTTCTCAGTGGAATGGACGGAAATAATCAGATTTAGGCAGAAACAATGTAATCAACATTTAGTCTGAGGGTTATTTCAAATATATAGAGGTATTTATATGTTATCACGTATCACAAATATGAGATTGATTTCAATACAGAGAAGAGGAGCCAGGAGATTTATTACAAATCCACTGTGACAAAGGGAAGAAAACATATTCTGAGTAAAACTATATAATGCGTGCTGAAACCAAGACACATTTTATTGATCACGTTGAAGTGTCAAATTTTGCAGTGGTCCAGTTATTGGAAGTGGGTTTTAAAATAATCGCTATTAATATGTTATTTTGTGTTATTTCAGGGTCGAAGATGGTTTTGTATGATATTAAAACAGATGGGTACCTATGAGATTTACCTTTGCATCGTGTGAGGTTTTACGCACACAAGCTTTTGTGTTTTTTTAAGCAATCGTTATTTGCATATTCTAATCAGTTATGCAAAAGAATGTAACTTATTTAATGTACAGCATTGAAAATACTCTTTATTCAGAACGCTTTTATTATTTCTTTTGAATTTTTTATCGGCCTTCACAAGTGATGTAGTGAGACTTCATTACCAGCCCCATCTATAGGTGCATTATGAAATCTGTGCCTTCCATATACGGACTGCGCAGCTGAAAAGAACAAATATTGTATATTTCTCTCCCTACCTTTGGTTTTATTAGCAGCATATAATATTTACAGTCAATCAACGAACTTGAGTAACACAGTCTTTTATTAGTTTTGTGAATGAGTTTTTTTCATGAGTCCCACTTGACTTCAGAAGTCTTTCCACTGTTCAGCTGTTTACTTGAAATACTTATTTAGTTTGAATCTACCATAAAGATCAGCCATTGTGCTTTAAAAGTCACAAGCACAAACTGAATTTTACATGTGAATCAACAATCAATGCATCTATTGGATCTTTATTCAATAACAATTGTATAGATTTTTATATTGTATGCCATGATAACAGATCAACAGATGTTTGGCTTTTATTAGTATCTGTGCTGATTTATCGTTCCATACGTTTAGTAGGTTGCGAGCCTGTGTTCAAGAAGCAGATAATTTGAAACATACTGTTATTGTAAAAACGCTCAACCTGTGCCTTGTTTTGAGCCTAAGAACTCTTAGATTGTAGAATGTAAATGGCAAACTGTTGAGAAGTACTTTGCTGTAATTTACACAACTCTTCTCAGTTGTGTGTGTATGTGTATATCTGTCTTACAGACCTTGAGCCAATACCGTTGTACATACATGTGCTGTACTTTTCCATCAGTATCATTTATGCAACATTCAACTGCTTTCATTAGCTGTAAATTATGTATATAAAGGATTAATTAAAACAAAGAAAAGTGTAATTCATGTCTGCTTTTATTGATATCACTGAAACCAATAACAACATTGTTAATACATAAATGGACTTTCTCACATAATTAACATATTTATAACATAAAAACACAGCTTTTGTCCAACAAACGCTCACCTTTGATTACGCTTTGAATTGAATACATCAGGTCATTACACTATTTTAGTCATAGTTAAAATGGACTAAAAAGTGAATATGAGCAGTTGAAAACAGTTTCTCGATCTAGACGATAAGCAGAGTGCAAAGATGGCTTTCGAAGCTGAATGGAAGGGAAAAATCTGTTAAAGGGTTTCACATGTAGATGAACAGTGCAAGTTCATCATTGACAGCTTGAATTGTTTTTAATAATAACAATTATGAATGTGGAGATAGGCCAGGGATTTGATCAGTTTAGCAACATTAACAATCTAGGTTTAGTTTCAAAAACCAGCAGAAAACAGTGCTTTTAAACAACCCACAACTGATTTTGATGAAATTCTGTGATATATCCTGATTTGTGGTATGCATATAAAATCCTAAATTAAAATGGACATTTCCAACAAGGAGCATAAACATTCTTTGGTGCCTTCAAGTCTTTGAAATCTGAACATCATCCAGAATTAAACAATACTTATTTTAAGAAAGCTTACAAGCAGTTTAAACATCTAACATGCTTGGACATTCTGTCAAGAAATAAAAAACAGCATTTTCAAAATGTCATAACAGTTATTAAATCATACCCAGTGATTTCTGACCTTTGAAAAGCTGCTTTGAGGGACAGAAAGGTCTTCATGTAATCATTTTATCATCTGCGGTCTGTCGTGTGAGGTTCCTGTGAAAATAACACATTTCTAGACCTTAACCAATCAAACAAAAAAGGGTTGCTGTTTTTCCTTTCCATTCATGACTCGTTCGCATCTCAAATCCAGCGTAGCATCAAACGTGATTCAATTAAATACACGTGTGTGAGATATCAAGAGTAAACGAAAAGTGTGATGCCCAGGTGCATGCCAGACAAGGCTACCGTTAGCGCTGCAGTACGAATGCACCAACATGCAAAATGTTCAACAGAAACGAATCCAAGTATAGCCTCAATAGCAGCCACGAACAACAAACATCCAACCAGATCCGTACGGAAATCAAATCTTACCATAACGACAACGTTAATGCAATGAGTGCAACATGAAAGCAGAGAATTCAGTGGATAAGCTATTTCAAACTCTCTGTAACATCAAGTTGTTTTGATTTCACAATTAAAGCCATCTGAATGCTTTATTTGTTCTACGTTCACTTGTACAGTATAACACAACGCCAGCTAGGAGGTGAATGTGAGCAGACTCTCCTAGCGTATTAGCAAACAGTGCATATCCTGCCATAGGAGGAAGCAACCAATAATAGTCATGTTAATAATCATATGTTAGAGTAGATGTGTCTATGTGTGTGTATTAGCACATGTAATGTGTTTTGTGTGTGTGTGTGTGTGTTCACATTTTCCTGTACACCATGTTCATCATAATGTTAACTGTACATTTCCCTCTGTAATATTGATTAGATGTCTTATCTGAGGTTATGAAAGGGAACGAGGAAGGGGAAGAGAGAGAAGGAGCAGAGGGAGGGGGAAAAAAGGTGACAGATTTACTGGATTTGACAAGCAGTGGAGGAGGTGGCTTGGCAGCACATGCAGGTTGAGTTAACGGATTTGGGTGGTATGAGGTCCAGGTCTTCATCATCAGGGATCTCATCCAGCCTGTATCCATCTTTCAGTAGCTGGATGTTCAGATCCTGGTTTATCTGCTGCAGGAAGCAACGGACAGCATGTCAGGCCGGGCTGCACAACCGCCACTAATTCAATCATATTAACGAATTCAATACTCCTGGGCTGTCAGCAGTTATTTCATAGATTAATAAGACAAGAGGGTTGGTTCAGGAGCTTGATTGGAACATTTATTGGTTTAATGAATCAATGACATGAACAACAACATGAATATGATTAGAGATAACAAATGAGCAATATGGTGACCTTTAAGGGAATAATTCACCCAAAATTTCAATTTGCTGAAAATGTACTCATCCTTAGGCTATCCAAAATATAGATGAGTTTTGTTCTTCATCGGAAAAGATTTGGAGAAATTTAGCATTACATCACACAGTGAATGGGTGCCGTTGGAATGAGAGTCCAAACAGCTAATAAAAAATGCAGCCCACCAATTAAAGTCTTGTGAGGTAAAAAGCTGCAGGACTGTAATAAACAAATTAATAATTTATTTCATCGTTTATGGCAAAAATTGTTATGTTTGTTTGGACTGTTTTGCTTGCAAATGGTGCTTACTTTTCCCTGCTTCACCAGACAGAGCAGTATTATGGACAAAGGACTCGTATTTTAGCTGGAAGCAAAGATTTGACATTAAAAACATCTTAATGAGTTCTTGTATTAAAAACACACAGCTTTTCACAAGATCTTAATGGATTACTTGTGATGTTTTCATCAGCTGTTTGAACACTTATTCGCTGCAGAGGATCCATTAGTCAGCAAGTGATGTAATGCTAAATTTCTCAGATGAAAAAACAAACTCATGTATATCTTTGGTAGCTTGAGGGCAAGTAAATGTTTAGAAATGCTGATTTATAGGTGAGTTATTTCTTTAAAGGAAAACAAAAGACAAAAAGGAATTTAGAGCATACAAGATTGTGAGTGACATTTGGGAAGGAAGTCCACTGTCATGATGCTTGTGGTATGGGGCTTAGGACATTAACCAGAGTTCATAGGTACCTGTTCCCTTAGAGACCTCACCTCGGCTGACGAGTATCCTGACGAGGAATATCTAGACATGTCAAAGTCGTCATCGCTGCAAGGCAAGTCAAAACAGTGAGTTTGAAGCCTGTGGACTATGGGGGCATTAATAAATCAGTAAAGGATGAGTGAAGAGCATACCTGTCTGTGTCTAGAGCAACTAAAGGTTTCTCATCTGGACTCTGGTCTAAAGAAGAGTAACCTTTATTGGGAACCACTAGCCTGAACGGAGAGAAATAGAGAGTTTTTTTAATGAATGAATATTTATACAGTGCAGATCATTTTCTCTTGTTTGTACCTTGTTCTGGCCATCACATTATTTTTCTTGGGTTGCTGATTGACAGGGCTTCCAGCATTGCCATTTTTCAGTGATCCTTTCCTAACCAGCTCTCTCTGTTTGTCTTTACAGAGCAAAAGAAATATCATTAGCCATGCTTATATTTTAGTCATGTCATATGAAACCACACGCAATTGCAAAATGCTTCAAATAACAGTACGGCATTGGCATTTGGCGGTATAAACAATCCTACAACTCACCTATCTTCATATGGAGAGGAGAAGGTTTATAGTTGAGAGTGGCAGGTTCACTCTCCCTGGTATCTGAGTCTGCCTCTGATGTGGTCGATGATGCTGGATCCTGGTGGAAAAGGGGGGAAAAAAAGAAAGAAGTGTCAAGGCAGTCTAGTTTATCGATTAATCTACTTTTTTAAGTCTGTTTTTCTTGACAAGAGTCTTGCTCTGTCCATTTTGATCAATGTGGATGAACAAAGCTGTACTTTATTTCTACTGTTTGATTTATTCCAGCTCTTTATGACACCCTGGGATTTATGTGAACGGAAACACAGCATTTCCAGAAACAAAGGATGAATTTGTCAACTTTTTGGAACAACAAGAATTTTGGCAGAAATCATTTCAAAATTTCAAAAGCCTAAACCTATTAAAAAGTGGAAACAGGATGAAAAAACATAGGTGCAGTGCAACGCATTTTGAAACACAAAAAACTGTACATATTATTTTATCGGTAATCATAATATAATATAATATATTATAGTACCCTAAAGATCTAAATAGATTTTCTTAACCCAGTGTATTTTTCATTTATGGGTTTAGCACCCCAAATAAAGTAAACATTCAGATCTGTCCATCTATTTCCAGTTCAACCAATAGTGAGAGTTTGGGGCGTGGCTACTGTAGCAAGCTGAGCCACAGGGTGTTTAGTCGGTATGAGACCTGATTGATGGATTAATGTATAATAATATTCAGATTCAGAAAGTGCAAGCCAAAGTTCGCCGACTTGTCAAAACAATGGGGTAACACAGACCAAGGGGTAAAACAACGGTAAACACTGTTGGTTTTTTTACAAAATGGAGGATTTTGATGTATGGTTTAGTATGGTTTCAATAAAGACGCTGAACTCGAAGACTTACTTAGGCCTACTTCTCGACAGGTAAGCAAAAACCTCATACGTAACCTTTAGAGATTAATTTCCAGCCATAATATATTTTATGCAGTGAATAGAGAAAGCGTGGCAGATTTTAACATTTAGAATTTTAATAGTCTGTTGCATGAATGCATATGCATTTTTTTAGGCTTTTGCAGTTAATATAAATAATTTTAATTTCCAGTCTGAAGTATAGTTGTTTACATATCCTGTTGGGTCTCCACTTGATGACCGGTGTAAAATCTGGGTCCCGAAGCAATAATAGATGAGAACCACAGATCTATAACTTACCAGAGGTACACTGACAGCTGCTATACAGGTCATGGGTTAAATATGGGCCATCCAGATGTCTCTTCGAGCAGAGCTGGTTATTTTTCTGAGAATTATTGATGAATTTGTCAAGGGTGGGAGGGGTACGGATATTATTCAGGTACCTTAGCACGTATTCTGCATGATGAGGCAATCTAAGGCGGTAAAGGCCTCTACGAGATTGATGAAACATTATGTACTATTAACAATATTTCAAATAAACGTTACAGACAGCGTTACGATGGTAGTGCGAATAAATATAAGAGCAAGCTGGGCTCAAGTTATGAAAAAAAATGAAGCAGATGTTGTTTTCGATGCAGGGAGACACACACAGTCTCAGTGCGCAGCATCATAGCAGCATCCATACATTAGCTAGCAAAAATACACATCAGACATAGAAGCGCCATCATCGATATCTCATCGAATATAAGATATTTGCCATTTTCTATAAAAAATAACTGTCTTTGATGAAAGAACATGAGACTAATGAAATACTCCATGTGTCGTTGGTTCATATTGAGCTGCCGTTCGCTCATCAAAACGTTATTAAAACCGCATACTGGCAACATTTGTGATTTAATCGGTTGTTAAGGTGTCGGTTTGGTTCAACTTACAAAAGGCTGCATCTCTGCCTCGGTCGGCACTTGAAATCTGTCAATTTCTTCCATCATCTTGGCGGCGGGGTGTCTGAGCCTTTTGTGGGCGTTTGTTGGTGGACTTCAGCGGATATACCGCAACTAATTGGTTAAAAAAATGAAATTTCACAGCCGTGTCGAAGGATATTTGTCAGCCCCAAGAATGTCCCCGACTCTCCTTCATCCCAGCGATCGCTCGTTAGCCAGCAGTGACCGAGTGGCGACTTAACCACCCACTTCCGGGAGAAACGAGTCTGGAGACGCGAGCAGCACCACGGATTCCGCCCCACTCAACGCCATCGACTGATGTCTGCTCCACCCAAGACTAGCATCAGACACAGACATCGTGCAGGGTAATCTCAGTGTGTGAATAACCTCGAGATGGCAAGATTGTGTGTGGGATGTTGTTGTTTTGCAGTCCATGTCGAAGCTATGGTTAGGGATTAGAATCTAGTGGATGCAAACCAAGATGTTTTTATTAACGGGATTTGAGGAACACTGTCTATTTACAGCATTGAAAGATGTTGGCCGTGCTTTTTGTACCTGTCCAATCCGAAGCACAGGGCAAATGACTTCAGGACCCTGGACAGCTTCTGGAAAGTAACCTTTAATAAAACTGCATACAAGGCCTGTTTGGGAGCCTGCTGAAAATCAGGCAATGTTAGAATATTTATAAATAGGCAATGTTAGGTAATTTAATATTTGGCTTTTTGGACCTTTCTGTTGTCCTTCCCTGTTTAACCCCCCAGGTTTAAAGTCAGGACACCCCCTAATTTTAAACTAGGTTTGTTCTCCTCTTTAGTTTCATAAATACATTAAAAAATGGCAATCCCAAATTAATTTCTATAAAAAATATTTATAATCCCAAATCAAAATAACTGGCTACTTTTAATCGAGCACTGACTAAAAATTAAATGAATTTAAATGTTAACAACCCTTTAAAAAAATAAAAGCCGAGCTTATGTAATGTCCATAAACTGCGTTTTTTATATTCCCTTCTATTTTAATGCTGAACTGTATTATATTATTATATCCATTATATTCCTGACTATAATCGTGGAAAGGTATTGGTCAATAGATGGCGCTAACCAACAAAACATAAAAAACAACTGAACATCATTTTATTGAGGATTATTTCAGAAATTAGTCACATTACAAACCTGGAAACGGTTATGAGCAATTAAAAATGTTAATTCCGCTGTGGCATTAACTCGGGGCATTATATACTAAATGTTAGTATATACTATATAGTTACTTACATCAAGTCATGTAAATTTACAAAATTACATGTTGCTTGTTCATGCAAGGATTAAATGCATATTTTAAAAGCATTCCTTAATGTATAAAAGGGCTATCAAGTGTTTCATATTTCATTTATTCAATAATATAATGTAGGCATTGATTAGATTGGCTTAGCTAAAACTATGATAAATGTGATGATGATGTTCCCCGACTGTAATTGAGCATACAAAATAAGATCATTGATTGCAATTGCTAAGCAAGCAGAAATATTATAGGTTCAGAAAAGACGCAATAACTGAGATAAGAACATTACACACAATACTAGATACAAGTAAATGAGTAATGGTTGCTGTTGTGAGAGCTCATATTTGGATTTTATGATCTCTTTGATAACCTCTCTAAGGGGTTAAGAGGTTACCCATACTAATAGTCCATGTGGGATCCCATATAAACAGTTATGATAAAGCTCAGCCTAAGTGTTTGCTTCAATAATAGCTATGTACCCTTTGCAGTCAGATGTGCACAAACATACACATAGAGGCTTGCTTTCCTGTTAATGGACACATAAAGACTTCCTCTAATTCTGAAAGAAATCTACATTTGTTTCACTGGTCCTCAGTAAAATATATGTTATGCAACCATGACATACACACAGATGGGAATGCAGATTATGGTTTATTAGTAATCTGGATTTTATTCCAGTGGCCTGTAATGTTGTTATGTAATTCTTCACTTTGTTTTCTGTGCTCCACCTCAGGGCAAAGCCGTTTTAAAGCTACTATGTGTCATTACTACAGTTTTCCCCCCTCAAAAAATATCTTTCTGTAACAACAAAAAGAAGGACAAATTGCTTGTAGAAAGCAACCCAATTTCATGTTGAAATCATAAAAATACATTGAGAATGTTTGTTAAACAATTTTACCAATTAAGTGTGCGTTGCAAACAAAACACTGACACTTAAACATCATTCCCTCAGGTTATGGTTTTGAGTAGGTGATGAATAGTTATTGTACATTACAGATTATATTAAGTGCAACTACTCAATTTAGATTTTATAACATGCTATTTAAACTTGTACTTTTATGTAGGATCTGCACGTCAAACTATTTCCAGTGAAAATATCCTAAGACAAAAATCTCATATTAAAAACCATTTGGTAACTTAACCTAAATAATCTTCTGACAGAGACTATATAGGCATATCTATAGACAAATATTATTTGGTTAAACTGACGCTATTTGATACCTCTTAAAAGTGCATAAACACAAAGATGCACTTTTGAGGGTATTGCTTCACTGACAAGCTGACATTGTGACAGAGTTAAAACCACTTGGTGTGGTATGCTTGTTATAATCACGGTCAATTTTAGCAGTAACCTTTCACATGGCTGAGTTCTTATCCCTCCTGAAGTGTCTCATAATCCTATCAGGACTGAGATATAATGCTGTAGAGTCTTAGTGGTTAGAAAACCTTCCTTAACATCTGCATGCCGAAACCTGTTTGTACAGTTCATTATTTTCCCCCTACTGACTTATAAACAATAGTGTAAACCCAATGGCAGTGCCCTGTGGTGTTTCAGGCAACATACAGTAAACATGCTCAAATTACACTTTAATATTTCCCTTTCTCACAGTCTCTATCTCCAACTTTTGGCAATCTGTTTCTTTACACAATACAAAATTTTTCACATAAGACTTTCCCTGTTTCTTGGTAAATTAGGTATTTTTGATGAGAGCTATAATGTGAACTGGGGATCAGCAGCACACATGGCCCTTTGCTGGAAAAAAATGAAATTTTTGTTAGTGCATGAGAACAGAAAACTAATCCAAGACCAGCACAAAGTGTCACTAGATGCTGTCACTAGATGTCCAATGAAGAGCAATAAATAGACTAACAGATGGACCGTGTCCAAGCACATTAAAATAGATAAGAGGCTTTGGTGTCTTTACGTAATGATCTTCCAGTTACAAATCATCAACAAACACACAAGTGCAAGGCTAGTGCAAGATGCACTTAAACACATAAAGCATTAAGAAAAGTTGGTGCTAAATGAACTTTTAATATATCTCATGCATCATTCATTTACTTCAATGTGCATTATCTATTACTTTGGTAATAATTCAAAACTCAGAAACACACAAAAATATATTATGAATGAGTTTCTATTTTTCTGTTTTTCATTAGTATAGAATGTTAAAACAGTGAGATGCATTGCATTTCTCTAAACACAAGCTCTGCATTAACAAAAACGTGAGTCTAGCACCAAACGACAATAGCGTGATTTATGACAGATTTGCCATACAGTCAGTTAAAAGTCAGAATCAGATATTTTAGATGTTTGATGAGCAGTTTTAATGCTTAACAAACATACTGTCATCACAGGCTACTAAGTGTGATTCAAAGTAGTCCTGCCAGTGATGTGGTTTTCCAAAAATGTATGTAAGAACTTGTATGTTGTATGTGCATTTTAATTTCAAGCTGCAGTTAGTAAATATTTTTGTTCAGTTCTCAGTGGCTCTTGAGTCTCTGCCAGCAGCACTGGGGCCCTCTCCGGAGAGGAGGGAATTTTGCAGGCCTTGTAGAGTATGACAAAGAGAATGAGAATAAGCACACCTACTACTGAGTTACACACAATGGCCACAATGGCAGCTGCGGACAGTCCTGCTCTTAGTTCTGTCTCCATGGTGAGTTGATGTTCAAGTTTAGGGAAGACACATGAAATCACAGTTCATCACAATAGGTTATCATGTTTCAATTCCTCCTGCCATTTTTCATGATTCTTGACAGGGCCAGCAACACCATCTGGTCTTTCAGTGAGTAAGAGTGATCTACTGATCAAAGGTTTGCATCTCTACAAAGACTGTCTTGTTTATGTAGCCGGATCCAAAAGGAAACGTCCTCAGCCTGTGTATGATTCCTGAAAAATAAAGACAATAATATTTTCCTAATGCAACGATACATATTTAGATTTAAAGGTCTTTAATTTACTCACATACATACAGTGGGATCCAAAGGTCATGAGACATATCGGTACAATGAGATTTCGTTTTTACTTGGTGTACTATTTATACAGATTTTCATGAGACCGAACGCAGTGACAAAATGAATGATGTGCAACTCACAAATGCCCTCAAACCCATTTTCTCTTAGACACATTTTTCGGAAAAGATATAAGTTTGGCAGCCAGAGTGATTTAATTTTGAGAGTTTGTCCTCTACCTAAAGCCTGTGTATCTACAGCAAGACTGTTCATCATGGTGAATCAGTTTCTAACCTCATCTCCAGTTGTGTTCTCTACCATAAGGTCAGTTCTCTTTTCAGAACTCAAACCACTGTTGGAGGGTCAATCCAGTGCAATTTTACTCCCATCAACCTCAAGTTAAGAGCCCCGGCAGACAGCAGTTATTATCAAGCTTGAAGTGAGACAACACATGGGTAAGACTGATGAGCATCAATCTCTCTATCTTTCTTTCTCTCTCTTTCCCTGGGAGCTCAGGCTTCAAGTTATGAGAAAAACAAATGAACCGAAGAATAAAGATTGCACAGAAAATTTGAAGACTAATGATGCCTTCTTGTTTAGTTATTTTTATTTGTGAGGCTGAGAAAGAAAGATTTTGCTCCACATTAGACCACGAGTTTAAGCCAATGTTACTCTACTAAGCTAAATGGAGAATTTAACCCAATCTTATTGTGCTTCAAATGGAGTGAACACTATGTTCCTCATACAGTCTTCAAGGGTTCAGAGTAACGAGGGCACTTAGGGTACAATATCATTTTACTAGCAATATACTTTGAGTGCCTCTCCAGATGCAAACACCCTCCCTGCAACAGTCCTCTTATCACAGCTCCATGTGCTGTTGAATAATGCAGACCTAATGCTATAGCACTGCTTCTATAAAAACTCTTTGCAAATCAGAGGACAGAATGTAAAATTAAAAAAGGGTCCCACTGGTGTTATATAGCTATAGGTTTGAAAATGTAAACTGCACTTTGACTTACATATATATATACTGTAGTTAAGCCTAGCTATAGCTATGACTTTCTAATCAGTATTGAGATGAGTGGAAATCGATGAGCCACAGTCCAACATGAACATTAGGCAACTGATAACAACTGTGGATCCAAGAAATATATTACAAACAATACTTGTGCATAATTTTACTTGATTGCTCCTTGTTTTTTGTTTGTTTTGTTTTAATAGGGCTATAAATAAAGAATACCAAAGTAAAATGTAAATTTGATGGTAATATGTTAATAAACTCTGCAAAGAAAAGGCAGTTTGGAGAATAGATGGATGCTAAGAATTATTGATTATTTTATTGATGACAGTTATGAGTGAGGTGAAGAGTTAACATAAACAGCTAAAATAAACCACCCACAAATACAAAAGGATTTGTCAATTTGCTTTGAAGTGCAAACAAAGAAAAATACAAATTCTACTGTGGGCAGAATTTATATATGCCTCTGTGCCTCATTTCCAGCTAAGCATATGTTCACAAGGCCAAGATGTCCTTGAGCATCTGATCTACAGCTATTTGGAGTGAAATGCAAAGTTGTTGCCAAGTGTTCAAAGCATTACAGTAATCACGAGAAAACAAAATAGCTGCTCAGTGACAAGAATTTGTAACAATGCAGTCTGAGACAACTTCTGATAATGTGACTTTAATATACATCTATTAGGTCTACTCAAATTGTGCTAGAATACAGTCATTAAAGTAAATAGGCCAGCTCCATTATTATTGTTTTTCTTCTCAGAAATAGGACATATTTCAAAACAACTAGTTGAAGTCGTCTACTAGTACTAGTTTGACTGAGAAAAACAGCCCTACCCCCTCTAAATGAAACATGAGGGGAACAATGAAACACTTGTCTGTCCCACACCAGCACCACAGCTGACTGCTGCTGAACACTAAATACAGCAGATAAGACTACATTCAGCTGATTGAGAAAATTGTTATCTAAGTCTTTACATCATATTTAAGCAATAAACACTAGGATACGACGAACTTGCCTGTTTATAAGATGTGAAGACGGTGCTCTCCTTTCAAAACAATACGATGCGAGCCGCCTCGCGTCAAGCTGCAGTCTTTCATATCATCCAGAGCGTAAACTCTGCTATTATGGCGATGCTGCCTTAGCAAAGTGAACTTACCCGCATCTTTTACATATTTCCAAGCACTTCTGATGCCGACCGATTGTATGAATCAAGTTAAGATCGGATGTCCAGTCGGATCAAAAAGTTTTCGCCAAACAGAGATACAGAGGGCTCCGTGAACGCGCGCGTTCAGTATCCAACGAATCAGGTGGATTTGAAGCGTCAGCTACTGAGAGATCGCACCACACTGCCATTTGCTTACGTAATATTTACTTTTCGAGTGAAGCTAATATGCAGATGTTGTGGCATTGTTTTGGAACCGAGAGCTCAGTCTCCCCGCAGTCGGTCCCTGTAGGCGTGGTTGTCATTGTGTTGTCCTGAGAACGAAAACAAACGTTATAAACTCTGTAAACCAATAGCAACCCGAGCGTCCCGGGCGACGTGAATGTCCCCGCAGTGTCTGGAGGGCAGACGCAGGCTGTGCCACAGTGTGTCTGGGAGACAACTGCTTTTTAAAGATCATTCATTTTTGTCAGCTTTACAATTGTGTATTTGTATATTCAAATATGCAACCATTTCGATTTGGCTGATGTTAAGCCTATCAAACTCATTCAAATTCCTAATAGTCAAATTATCACATTTCCTTACGTAGCTACTAGGGTTGTTGATTCAATCAATTTGCGTGGTTAATGATGGGTAACACTTTTTATAAGGTGTCCTTATATACTTACACAAATTGCATTACTACTATAAAAACAATTA
>JAUMHE010000048.1:4729329-4781294 GCA_032359235.1 Enteromius mattozi
AACCCGAGCGTCCCGGGCGACGTGAATGTCCCCGCAGTGTCTGGAGGGCAGACGCAGGCTGTGCCACAGTGTGTCTGTGTTAATGATGGGTAACACTTTTTATAAGGTGTCCTTATATACTTACACAAATTGCATTACTACTATAAAAACAATTAATTATGCATAATTACATGCAAGTAACCCTACGTCAAACACTAATCCTAATCAACCCTAACCAAATAGTAAGTACATGTAGTTAATTCATATTGTGCTGTACTTGAATGTATAATCATACTATATGTAAGGTCCACGAATTGGCCCAAGGGTGAGCGTCCATGTAGGTTTCATACTTGTTGGGTCTTTTCGAAGTTATTAAATTGAAATTAAATAAATCTGACTCCATGTTATTATCTAATCTGACTTTAATATACATCTATTAGGTCTAGAATACAGTAATTACAATAAATAATTCCATTATTTTTGTTTTTCTTCTCAGAAATAAGACATATTTCAAAACAACTAGTTGTAGTTGTTTACTAGTACTAGTTTGACTGAGAACATGAGGGAAACAACAAAACACTATGTGTGGCAGCACCACAGCTGACTGCTGCTTTATTATCTAATCTGACTCCATTTTATTATGACCGTGAATTTAGGTTGATATGCAAAATTCAAAGATATCAAATCATATTAATACAAAACATCAAATTCTCAAAGATTAATCTAAAAGTAACACATACCTCACTTTTGGAAATGCATAGTATGAAGTGTAGACACACACCACACTATGGGCTTTCTGGTTACAGAATCACCCCGACCCTTTTGCCACATTTCCTTAAGTACCTCAGACCAAGACAGTTATCCTTTTGGGACAGATGGTAATTTGCATGGAATGACACATCTTCTTCAGTGATCAAAATAACTCTGTGTAATCTTTTAATCCACTTGTGTAAGATTAAGACCTTTGTACCACTCGCCCTGAGACTATTTAAGTGATACCAAACATGACTATACTATTGACCAGTCTGAGTGAACCAAGTGGAGAGAGGACGGGGAAGGGGGTGAAAAGGAACTGATGCATATGTAAGAGGGGTATTTCCCGCATTTTCTCTCAGTGGGATATAGAAGCAGATGTCTGTAGGTTAATGCACTGTATGTGTATTGTCCTTTTCAGAAGATAAACATGTCTGAGGGTCTGGAATTCTTACACATTATAACAAGGACACCTCAGTGTAAGCAAAAGTAAAAATGCATTAAGTGACGAGTGATTTTAATTGTTTTAAAAGAAGGAAAACGACCAAAATACATACAAAAACTTTTTTGTGATGTCATAAGCATGTTCCAGATTAGTTAACGTCTAGAGTGCAAATAGATACTAAGTTATAATTATTAATAAATTATTAATATAATTTTTCAGTGCCTCCCATGAAACTTTTTTGATTGGGTCTGGACCCCCAGTTTAGAAGCATGGACTATATAGAGAATAAGTAAATGGAAGAAGACACTGAAAGACCCATATTGATGGGAAACTAATTTGAATTTCTGGGGAATGTATACAGTCTCTATGGTGGTTACATCCCTGTGTGTATGTAATACTTTTGAATATTTTATATAGTACATATATTTTATTTATTATGAACAAGAACCATAAATTTGTTTGTGTGCTCCTTTAAATATATAATAGAGTATTAAATGTATATTTGTGCTGAAGAACGCAGTTTAGAGCAGCTATTAAATGTTTTCTTTATGGTTTACCACTAACAAGTCAGGAACCATCAGGAGTCCCCATGGAGCCATTAGGAGTACGAAAAGCAGCAGAGAGAGAGAGAGAGAGAGACCCTCAGAATGTCAGGCTCTTTGGGAAGCAAAAGCATTTGCCTTGTAGAAAAACCAGGGATGAGAAATAACAAAAAAATCAATTTTCACACCCCATGTCACAAAACAGCCAACAGGCAATCCTTGTTGCACTCCAATCTTGCACATATAAATATTCTTTGAATTTCAAAATTTACCATTTCCCAAGTCTCTTGCAAAGCAAAACCAGGTACAGAAGCATTCGTGCTAAGATTTTTGAATCGCGTTAATGAATAACACACTCTCAAAAGCTATAAGCTGATCAGTTTCCCTCAACATCTGTGGTTGTAAATTTTACCACTTACAATCACTTAACGTTATCTTTAAATTATGTTTGAGAATTTGGCAATGATAAATCCACATCTTCGCTTAAAACCAAATCATCCATGTGCTGTTTTCACATGATATTGTTGCATGTCAGCAGGTCATGATTATCATCCCTTCCTCCTACACTTGAGTGGGAAGCGATCATAGATAGCCTCACCTCCTTTGGCCAAATGATCTATTGTTCTCTGAGGCACTGCAATCCTTTAAATACCATATCTGACATTCAGATCTGCTTCATTCATCATGTTTGACATAGGTGCAACATAGAAACTCTCATGTACTTAATTATGAGGTGCTTTCCTTCAGTTAACTGATGTTTAGATTAATATTCTGGCAAACATTTGGGTTTGTATTGCAGTGATGTGGGAGAGCGAGAAAGGAAAAATGAAGGAAGTAGTTGAGTCAGTATGTATTTATTTACTTTTTTTCTTGGAGAGTTGGTTTTCAAAAGCTTGGCATCCTTGGTTCATCTTAATTGTTCATCATGACCTTAAATAAAGACAGAAAGGAATGAAAAAACCTATTCTGCATATGAAATGAATTATTCGTATGTATAATTCATCACATGCCTCTAATAATCTTTAGGTCATTTCCAAAGCTCAGGGATTTGATAAAACAGAATGCCCTTAGAACTTAAAGAACTGTATTAGTATCTAAACTCTATGAATACACTAAAGCATCATGGTGTGTACCTTGTCGATCCAGTCATTGAAAGCGGACACACGGGTGAAAACAGTAGGCTTCCTCACAGTGTTACAGCCCAAACCAGAAACAAAGCTGGCAATACCGTGCACCTCCCAGACACCGGCGGAGTTCTTACAGTTCAGGGGACCGCCAGAATCACCCTGTAAGACGTTAACAACAACATTACTTATATATAGTCCACACACAAGTATGTAATAATATTTTTATCATACAATATTTTGTTTCAGTATTTCTGTACGGTGTTCCATTGTAGTGATGCTTTCTGTAGGTAGGTAAGTGATTGCATCTTATACGAGTGAGTCATTATCAACCAATTCATTCAAAAACACTCATTCAGGAGCAAAACAACAGGCAGATGCTTTTTTTGTGGTTTGGTTTGAAATGATATTCGTTGGCAGAGCCAAAACAGAAGGTTAATGGTAACGTTGTGTCTAAAATGTAAGTTATGCAAAATTAACTGTGCTGGCACTGTTTTATAAAATCAATAACATTTGCAATCACCTGAAAATTTGGGGCAAAAGCACCCTTGCTTGAATGATAATGCTATATAGTTACTATGTAATAATATAGGTTAACAGATGTTTGAAAAATAATGTGGCACAAGATAAAGAATAATTTTACTCACATTGCAGCCAGCGACAACACCGTCTCCACCAGCACAGACCATGGTGGTTTTGATGGAGGAACCCCACCAATCTGACCTGGAGCAGGTGGCATGATCCACAGCGGGCATCAGTGCTTGCTGCAGTTTCTCAGGGAGAGGGCCTCCAGCTGGGACACAACCACAGTATGTATGTTTGTACAAATCTCTGTATAGCTTATTTAATGTAAACTGTAGAAAAATCAGTTTTCTTGTAAACTAAAAATGTTCTAGATATGTTTACGTGTATGTCAGGTGTTGCACAAGCACTCACTGGAGAGTCTTCCCCAGCCTGTAATATAGCAGGGGTAATTGTTTTCAAGGATGGAGTCAGCTGGAGGAACACAGCCCAGCTGAACAGTGTCACTCAGTGTCACAGGCTCGGACAATTTGATCAGGGCAATGTCGTTTCTGAATGAGCACACGAATCACAAGTGAGAGTTTACACCTACTGTGTTTATGCCCACAGTATGCGTCACAAAATAAACCTGGCAGGGTGATAATGACAGATTGACTGTACAATATATAAAGTAAGACTGATTTGAGTTTTTATATAATCATATTATTTATAATCCACCTTATTTTTTAAGATTTTTCCTGTCAGTGAGTGAGACTTAAAATCCATTATTGTTACAGGAATATAACTAGAAAAAAAATTGTAAAGTTTAAATGGTAATATTATTTGCTCAACAAACCGTTGTGTTTCTGATTATTATAATAAATAAAAATATAAAAATAAACAACAGTTTGTCATGTAATGTGGCATAATGGAATCTAGTTGTCCTGGAAGCAAATTATACTGTGACATTTACATCTTTACATGTACGTAAAAAATGGTGGAAAAATTTATTTTGGAAATTGGTTGCCTATCAACATTCAGTTTTACAGTAATCGGCCTGTAGAAATGCATTGTACAAAAAAATGTACATATTACTTGACCACAAATGCCACAATAACCTAATTAATTAGCTCAGAAAATTTTTAATGTGCGACCCTGGACCTCAAAACCGTCATAAGGGTCAATGGGTAACACTTTACTTGAAAGGGTGTGCATAAGACTGACATGGCACCTTCATAATCATGACATGACATGGCAGGGCAGCCAACCCCACACTTCCCCGAGCCCAGTAGGGTTGATGAACCCTGAGTCCTCTCCACGGACAGCATGCCAAGCTTGCTTCGCCTAATTACCAGTAAGTTCGAACTTGTGAAATGGCATTTTAATGACAAATTCAATTTGTTCCACTGTACTTGAGGTCAAGAAAAGTATTCATGACACCGTCATAAAACAATTTGACATAAAATTATACCCCTAAACCTACCAATCTCAATCCACTAGATGTGGATCCAACCACAGATCTGGAACTTGTTGGCTGCAGCGAGCCCAGCTTGCATGACATTGACACTGACATGTTATGAAGTATTGGTTTATGGCAAGTTGTCATTGCAAAGGCATCTCAAACAATGTCATCTTTGCATTAAAAATGAGACGAATGAGCAAATGACACTTAATAACAGTTGTCATAAACATGCATAAAACCTCCTTAACATTCATGATTATGTCAGTCTTATGCACAACCTCTTCAAGTAAAGTGTTACCGGTCATTGTTTTGAAATTGAGATTCATTCATCATCTAAAATCGGGATAAATAAGCTTTTTGTTAATGTAAGTTATTTGGGTGAGAATCTGGAATCTGAGGGTGCAAAAAAATCTAAATATTAAGAAAATCACCTTTAAAGTTGTCCAGAATGAAGTTCTTAGCAATGCATATTACGAATCAAAAATTAAGTTTTGGTAGGAAATGTACAAAATGTCTTCATGGGACATAATCTTTACTTAATATCCTAATGATTTTTGGCATAAAAGAAAAATGTATAATTTTGACCCATAAAATGTATTTTTGGCTATTGTTACAAATATACCTGTGCTACTTATGTACATATTTAACTTATATTGACAAGACAATATTAACTGTTAGCTGTTAGTTAGGCCTTAAGTTAAATATGACATAATTATGTAAAGTTCTCCAAAGGATAATACTTACCCAAGAGCCACAAACAAGGAGTTCCATTTCTCGTGCACAATGATCTTCTGTGCACTGATGGTTGTTGAGCCGTCCTCAAATACTGACAGGTCATGCTTACCAACATGAACCCTGTAGTTGCGTCCAGAACTGCAGGAGAGAAAATGCATGATGATTGAAAAGTAAAATCCAGTTGAAAAACATTAATGTCTTTAAGTTTGCAGCATTGAAAACGATTTAAAATAAGTCCATGTTATTTAATTGTACTCTACCAAGGAAAGATTAATATATTAGTTGAACAAGAATCGGACTCTTATACCTGATACAATGAGCAGCAGTCATCACCCAGTTTTCAGCAATGATAGATCCTCCACAAGTGTGATACCATGAGCTACCACTCTGATACTGCAGAGAGATCTAACCATGGGACACATAAATAGTTCATTACACATACAGAAACATACAGAATTTATAGAAGTGGAGCATTGCACAAACTACACCAAGATCATGAATTTGATCATGGGTTTGATTGCCATGGAAGACTGTAATGTGTTTGAGTCCCATTAACTGATGAAATATATACCCTGAAGGATGTAAATTGCTGTGCATAAGTGTTTGCCAAATGCATAAATGTAATGAAGTGAGGGAAAGGGTGTAATAACAAAGTGTGGAAAGTAACTGAAGCAGAAATTGTGGCTATGTTTGAGAGAAGAGGTAGTAACGGGAGGGAATGAGAAATAAAGGCAGACAAAACTGTGCAGCATTACATACCTGCCAGGGCCAGCTGTGAGGTCTGGCTTCCTCTCCATTGACCACACGAGAGCTGAGAGGCTCAATGGGTGGTTTTCCACACCCAAGGGCTGCAGGAGAAATTCAGAATAAAACCTTTACACCAGGTGCATATCTAATAGAACAATATCTGTAATCGTTATGTTGCAGGCTTCTGTTCAGGTGTGCAGACGTCTTACCGCTAGCGATGAGCACTGATGCTAGGATGAGGGAGAACATGCTGATTCAGGTCAGCTGCCAAACACTTGTCTGCTTTTAAACCTTTTCTGTTAGTGATGTCACATTAGTCACACAAAATTATGAAATACATGCTGTATGCAGAGTTCCCCCTGTTTCACATGGAAATTTTTTATCAGCTTTCGAACAGCTGCTTTCCTTGAATTCGTTCACACGGCCTTCATGCACAAATATCTGTCTTCACTTAATATCTACTATATATTAATCTTAATCAGATCTTAACAATTTATCATTAAGAACTTCCTTTGGAGGGAAATAGGATGACACTTGATCAACTTTACTTCAAGTTAGTGGGTGGTGAGTCTCTGGCCACTGGGACAAGTTGTCAAGGTATGATTGTTTTTTTTCTAAAAAAATAATATTTGCAATGGTTAATAAACATTTTAGAAAACTGAATAAATACCAACTAGCTATCTAACATATCTTGCAATACAATATTTTGTAAAATTTTTAAATGTTCTTAATCTTTTTATTATTTGATCATAAATAAAGTCAAAAATGACTTTTTATATTATTACAAATTATATTATTAAATTAAACGGTTCTTTTTTGATGTATTTTCAAATGTCATTTATTCTTGAGGTTCATTTAATCCAGTTTTCTGTATCACATGATCCTTAAGAAATCATTTTCTTGTTTTCAATGCAGAAAACAGTTGCGCTGCTTAATATTTTTGTGAAAATCATATATTTTTTAAGATTTCTTGATAAACAGTCAGTTTGAAGTTTGAATGTTTTTTTTTAACATTTTCAAAAAACTTTTCTGTATGATTTATAAACTTGTTTCCTCATGGGGACCTAAAAATGTCCACTTAAATGTATTGTAAGAAAAACCTGTGGTCAAGTTTGAGTGTGGTCAGCAGATGGGAAGTTCTCAGGGAAATGAGTTTAACATCAGGACTGACCTATATCTGCATTTTTATCATGCTTTTTTGGGTCCGAAAATTTTAGCAAAAGGATATTGCATTGAATCCACAGAGCACACTTTAGACTTCATAAGTAATGTATTTTATGTACCTTTTATTACATACAAGTAGTATAATTTCATGGTTTATCATTCACTGTCAGACTGAACGTCAAGATATAAAAACACATTTTGGCCCTACCTTGCATTTTAATTTTAATGTAAAAAATTTATTCAAGCAAAGCATCTCAGTCTTTAAACACGTTACCCTTGTCAACAAGTTTATTTTACATTTAGATGTAGTATGCAGCTGATTACAGCTGAACATTTAATGTGAATAAAGACACCTGAATATACACATACGCAAACACTGAGTTTATCTGTCGTCCTAAGACAAAGCAGTTCCAGCAGTTTTGGTCAAGTATAGTATGCACTTTGACATGAGGATTAAAAAGTAGACATAAGTGTTTACTTCGAAACACTCAGGATTCAGCTAACAGAACCAATTGCATTAGATGCCCTCTTCTTATTCAAAGGATATTGCTGTGAATGTTCACCCTAAAAGCCCTGCAGAAAACTCATTATGCTGCATGGAGAAGCAAAGCTTTAATCTCATCTAGATAACAGGGTATCCTGAAGTCTGTCAAACAGAGGATAAGGTTGTCATGCTGTTGTTGCATCACCCTGCTGTTTCTGAGGTTAAGGCTTTTGTTATATCATGTAAAATATCTTGTAAAAATGACTAAAAAGTGAATGTTAACTTAATGTTATGTTCATGATGTTGCCATTTTCATCTGTTTTCCCTAAATTATACACTGCCATTCAATAGGGATCAGTACAGAGCAGAGAGCTATAAAGAGCTGTTTTCAATTGCTTGTGTAGGATTGTTAATGCTAAAGAGCTTTCCACAACAGTGCTTACACAGTTTGAAGAAGTGGTAATTCCTGTGTAATTCATGTAAAATTGTGCACTTTGTTTTACAGTCCAATTTCTATGTACTTAACATCTACCTTCAATTAATACCTTGGTCCATGTTTACACCCCCAACTTGAGTACCGCATAACTAATTGTGTACATATAGTTGGTACATACACCAGTACGTACTTAGTAAGTATATGGAAATAGGACTGTAAAATAAAGTGCACCATTTTACATAAACATTACACAGGAATTACCAGTTCTTAAAATTTTGTAAGCACAGTTGTGGAGACAATTTAGCATTAACAGTCCTCTTTTATTAGGTATAAGGTTAGGACTTACCAGGCATACCATATATATCAAGTACAGTATGTGTCTTGTTTGTTACTACATAATACCACATTTTTTGTAGGTGCTACACAATTACCATGTACATATCATTAGCATGTACTGTAATGTTTCTTATTAGTTACCATATACTGTAAGGACATGCCTGTTTGTAGTATATGTACTGTAAAATAAGGTGCTATAAGTGATATATCAATTGAAAACTTAAAATCTCAAAATGCATCCTTTAAAATCAGACTTTGCATTACCATTAAATGGTACATCAAAATCATATTACAAAATGTTTTCATTCATGAATTATAAAAATGTAAGTTTGGATAATGCACCTTAATGTCTGTGTTCAGAAAAGTGAGTGGCAGTTAAAGGGTTAACATATCCTTGCTGAATAAAAGTATATATTTCTTTAAAAAAGGAATAAAAAAATTACTGACATCAAACATTTGAATAGTAGTTTATATTGTAACACAAACTTATTATTTTGAATAAACAATGTTCATGTGACACTAAAGAGTAATGAGTGGAGTAATGAGTTAAGAAAATTCAGCTTTGCTTTACATGAATAAATTATATTTTGAATAGAAAATAGAAGATTGTTACTTTTAAATTGCAATAATATTTTACAACATTTATTGATTCAATAAAATATATTTTTGATTCAATAAATGCAGCATAAGAAACTTCTTACTGGTCCCAAACATTTGAACAGCACTGTATTTGTATCTGTAGAAAGGTATTTATCTATCTATCTATTGCAGTGTTTAAATATTTGTTGATGTGTTATACATTTTCACAAGGATTAAATTTATATTCTACGTGACTATATAAGACTCTCTTTAGACAGCAGAAAAAGTAATGCCATTACAGTCACTTTTAACAGTGATATTCATAAAATGAAACGAAAATCATCTTTCAGCTTACTTCATTAAAAGGCATGAAAAGCTTGACTTTAGAGGTTAACAATCTACATAACTAAATAATGAAGCAGTTACGCGTTTAATGTGTAAACTCTGAACAGTGGCACACTGTACTGCTTTGGCTCTGTACAAGGTCCATTTTAGCTGATTTAGCCCATCCCACCCTGTCATGTGTTTATGGGGCGGTCTTATATTGCCAGTATTCTTCTTCTGTTCTACATTTTTGGTTTAGTGTTTCATATTTTATTAAGGTTGAGAATCTTAACAGCCAAAGTCATGTCTAAACCTGCACAAGATACAATGTATAAAGTGTCAGGTAAGCATTTGTATGCTCTTACTATAGCCTTATCTCAGTGTTATGTATTTATAGGCCTTTGGATGGATGATTATAGTTTTTTGTCAAGCCATATCTTCTGGTTATACACATTACACATGTGCAAAATCTGAAAACTGATAGCTTAAAGTTTATATGTTCTGTTCTCTGATCTACTGTCTCTATCAACAATCAATTTTATGTTTTTTAATCAGTCAAATGCATTGTCTGTAGGCTAAGCTAGCTTAGGTTATTCTTGTCCCTGTTGTCATTTAGTAAAAAGGAACTGGTGCATTAATTAATTGTGCTAAGACAGCATTTTAAAGAATTATTCTTTCAAGTCTATGAAATGCTATACTTTAAAGCTAGTTTGGTTATAAATTAGGTATAATATGGTTTGGTGGTGTTCAGGGTTAGGCAACATTTAAGGCAACAAATGCAGAAGAGATAATAAAAACAAGCTCCTCACTTAAGGATTCCTCTGCATTAATGCACTCAGTTCATGAATAAAGTAAGATACCATTTGAGTTCTTCATTAACTCTGATGTCCTCCAAAACACTTTACAGTCTAATCATCCGTCACATTGTCTGTGTCACACCTCACACCATGATTTGATTTGTTATGGTGTGATTTCTTCTCAGCTAACAAAAAGCGGCCATCTGCCAGTGGTCTGGAGTTCATTGGTCCTCTTGTGAGCTCAGTGGAGGAGACCCCAGACCCCATTAGTACAGTTATTAAAGGTAAAATTCCCTCCTGGATCACTGGCAGCTTCCTGAGAAATGGACCTGGAAGATTTGAGTTTGGTGAAAGCAAGTAAGTGAGCAATATTTTGCTATAATTACAGTAAGATCTGTTAATTTTTTATCTGGTGGTTTACTTTGCTTGTTTGGCTTCATCTGCTCCTCCTCAGATTCACTCACTGGTTTGACGGCATGGCCTTGATGCATCGCTTCCACATTAAAGATGGTCAGGTGACCTACAGCAGCTCTTTTTTGCGCAGTGACTCTTATGTGCACAATGCAGAGAAGAATCGAATTGTGGTGTCTGAATTTGGCACCCTGGCAACACCTGATCCATGCAAGAACATCTTTGCCCGGTTCTTTTCCCGTTTTCAGATTCCAAGTAAGCATCAGTTGGAGATGACAGTGGCATGTTATTATAAATTCAGATCATTCGGACAGAATGCTCTGACTGTAGGCCCATGAAGATTAGATCAAGAATGGACGAATGTCAAAAACTAATCCTCAGTTGTGTTTGATTAACAGCGGCGACTGATAATGCAGGAGTGAGCTTTGTTAAGTACAAGGGAGATTTTTATGTAAGCACAGAGACCAACTTCATGCGCAGAATCGACCCTGTGAGCCTGGAAACCAAAGAAAAGGTTGAAATGTCTGTTTCACAGATACAGTATATATATATATATATATATATATATATATAAAAATAATCTTTTTCCTAAAATAAACCGTTGTCTCTATGTGATTTTGTTTTTCAAAGGTTGATTGGTCAGAATATATTGCAATTAATGCAGCAACAGCTCACCCACACTATGACCGTGATGGAGCAACTTACAACTTGGGAAACTCATATGGCCGAAAAGGTGGGGTGACTGTCTTGTTCTTTTATAACACAGCTGAACTCTAAAGCCTATTTTTAGCAATCAAACACAAAGACTCTTTCAAAACTAAACGAACCTACCTATCTGCAATTGGTCAAACAAGCACATATTCCTGCCTCCAAACACATGAATCAATGTTTTGAAAGCACCACAGAGCCACACTTTAGGGAAAATCAATATAGGAATGGATTACTTTTTTGGGATGTAAGAAAATATTTTAACAACAACGAAAAACACTTCACCTGTTCTGTTTCTCAAAGGCTTCTTCTACCATATCCTCCGAGTACCACCAGGTGACGGAAAGAATGATGTTGCTGATCTCTCAGGGGCAGAGATTCTTTGCTCTATTCCTGCTTCTGACCCCAGGAAACCATCATACTACCACAGTTTTGGTGAATTTGCCTGCCATATTTGCATTTTTTTATCGATCTGTAATATAACAAGAAATATTTTGCATCTATTTACATAGAGTTTCACATGGTTGGAAACCACATTTGTTCATGTAGATTGTCCAATACATTATAATATTTACCAAAATAATGCTTTTTTTTTCCCTTTCTTTGAAAGTCTTTGCTAATTTTTTTACCTTGTGTTTGCAGTCATGTCAGAGAATTACATAGTCTTCATTGAGCAGCCCATCCAACTAGACCTGCTGAAATTCATGCTGTACAGAATTGCTGGAAAGAGCTTTCATAAAGTCATGTCCTGGAACCCAGAACTGGAAACCATCTTCCATGTGGCAGACAGACACACTGGCCAGGCACGGCAGAACCTATCACAACATCATACTGACTTCTAATTGTATTTCTCGGTAACACTTTAGAATAATGGTACGTCATTAATAGGTAACTATGCAGGAAGTAATGCAGGACTAAGTAGTTCTAAAGTAACACAACAGCTATACTACTAATGAGTAATATGGACATAAGATTAACTAATCAGTAAGTAATATCAAATTTAAGCCTGAGTTAACTAATAATTACTGAACGAGAACAGCCTTATTAATAACTGTCAGCTAACTATGACAAAATATAGGGAATTCCCTATTAGTTACTGATCACAGCATTAAGGTTTCTGAGACATAATACATTTTCCATAAAATGCACCATAATTACTCAAGTGTTAACTCTTCAGGAACTAATATGATCTGGACCATTATTTTTTTTAAGTGAAAAACATATATTTTTTCAGCCCTAAATTTGCTATTACTTACTGATTAGTTAATCGTATGTCCATATTAGTAATTAGTAGTAGCTTTAGTGTTACTGTAGAACTACTTATTAGTCCTGCATTACTTCCTATTAATGACGGACCGTTATTTTAAAGTGTTACCTATTTTTCTCACTTCACATCTAACACCCATGTTTTCATCCACACAGCTCATCAAGACTAAATACTACAGCAGCGCCATGTTCACACTGCACCAGATTAATGCGTATGAGGATAATGGATACTTGATTATGGACATGTGCTGTGGAGATGATGGCAGTGTGATCGGTGACTTCACCATAGAGAACCTTCAGTCATCTGGAGAGGAACTTGACAAGGTAATCCAAAACATGTGTCAATGTCGATAATGCTGACCTCTCTTTCAGTTTCATAAAAATATAACTTCAATGCATTGATTATCCATTGGCTTTTCCAGTTCTTCAATTCATTGTGTACAAACTTACCACGGAGATATGTCCTGCCTCTGGATGTAAAGGAAGATGAGACTAATGACCACAACCTCATCAATTTGCCTTATACCACTGCCACCGCTGTGAAGACTATAACTGGGGTATGGGAGTAAATGATAGGAAGACTGAAAACAATAATATTCATGAATATCAAAACAATAATTTCTTCTTGGTAATAATAGGTGTTCCTGAGCCATGAAGATCTCTACAGTGATGACCTGCTGCAATATGGTGGTCTTGAGTTCCCACAGATTAACTACACGTATTACAATGCTCGTCCTTATCGGTACTTCTATGCTTGTGGCTTCGGACACGTATTTGGTGATTCTCTGCTTAAGATGGATCTAGAAGGAAAGAAGTTAAAGGTAGCATCTTAAATTAAAATATAATTTAATGAGACAAGTTTGAGAGTTCAGCTCAATTAAGAATATAATGTTTGATCTGTTTTGTTGTCTGTAGGTGTGGCGTCATGCTGGATTGTTCCCATCAGAGCCCGTGTTTGTTCCGGCACCTGATGCTGAAGATGAGGATGATGGTGTGGTCATGTCTGTGGTCATTACACCAAGAGAGGTGAAGTTCATAGTTTCATCATAACTCCACTGGCTTGATTTTATGACATATGAGCATATTATAGTAATATATAATCTTAATTTGGTCAAAGTTCAATCTAAGAATTTAGTCTTAATGGGTGTGATAATGTTGTGCAACTTTTTTATTTATTTTTTTTAGAAAAAGAGCAGTTTCCTCCTTGTCCTTGATGCCAAGACCTTCACAGAGCTTGGGCGAGCAGAAGTTCCAGTGGACATCCCGTATGGCACTCATGGACTCTTCAATGAGATGAGCTAAATAAAAAAAAACAAATAAAAAAAATCAACTCATAAAAGTAAAATCAGCTATGTAATCTTTAGAATAAGCATTATTTTGTTTGTATTATATGTTAAGCATTTTTTTACCCTGTAGATATTTTGTATATGGCATGATTTTTAGAAGACATATATTTGCTGCTGTATTTGATCATTAACCGAGAGATGAATGGAATAAGGCTGCAGGACCATCCAATTACAATAAGTTAAGGTTACTTAAGAACATTTTATGCATCAGTTACTCTTATTTTGGATACAGTATCATTTAAATATATCAATATAAAGTGCAACAGACATGGGCAGAGTATCGAGAAGGAGAGAATAAAATAATAAAACGTCGAAGCATGATCCAAATAGTTTGCTTATCTCTTAATGTTGCGTATTTCATCAAACGATTAGTCACTAATGCAACACAAGTGATCTCCAAAACACTAAGTTGCGCTCATGTAATACGGTAGTTTACACTTCAACTATTTATTTCTTTACTTTAAATGTATTTGACTCTTTTCAATCACTCTTTTCAATGGATTCTCAGTACAGCAGCCTCAACAGTACATATGGACCATACAAACGTATGAACTTGTGTTTAGACTGAAAATAAGATAATGTCTTTGCAAAGAAGCACAAATCAGATCTTCAAACTGTTGGTATTTTTTTAGTAAACTTTATTTTAAATGTTTTGTATACATTTAATAAACTTGCTTTTTTAATGACTTAGTTTGTATTTTGTTCAATTATGCCTTTTCTGCTAGTGTTTTGCTTATAATTATTAAACTAGAACTGTACATTTAGTTCAGATCTCTACAGATGAGGCGTGGTATTCCAGCAATTCAGTCCCACACAGGCAACGTCAGAGGAGAAAAAACATAAGACTGAATGGACTGAGGATGAGGACGAACCATCCACACTGATTGGCCTTTGTCTTCAAAGCCCAGCCGAGAACATAAAGAAGATGTGGGCAAAAGATTATGCCCAGAAATACATGGACCTGTATTTCTTCAGATACGTCATGGGTCCCTTCATTACATGTTATGACTTGTACATGTGTAGATATGTGTTTATTAAAATATTTGTCATATTTGTGTGTTTCTCTTTAGCTTTAATGTTAAAACATAATAATATATAGGAAGAAATGATTATAGGTATATGAAAATAATGAATTATATATATATAATTAGAAATAAATGTGCCTTGCCTAAGTTAAAAAATATTTGTTAAATCATCAAAAAAATTTTTTTAAACAGCATGCCATTAGGGCAGGTTGTCCAGTTGAGTGAACTGAATCTTTATGTTTGAAATAATGTTTGAAATGTTCATATTTAACAAATTAATTAATAAATAAATAGGCTTAGAACTAGACAACTAGCATATAAAAAAATTGTTGTTTTAATGCTTTTGAAGTAAACCTTTATTTAAAGTACATCAGTGATATTTTAAAACATCAGCACAATTATCTGTTTTCTATTTTAAATTAAAATGAAATTAAACACATTGAATAGAATTTTAACTTCTACTTTTGAAACACAAGTGATCTCCATATCACTAGGTGGCGCTCATGTTATACGGAAGCGCTAGTTTACTCTTCAACTGAAGGATATTTGACGTTTTACTTTACAAACGGAGAAAAGACAAATAGAAATTGTATACTTTCTGCTAATAACTCTGAAGTCTCATACAAAATCGCTGATTCTGAGAAACCTGTAAAAATACACGCTGTTGCTGGAGCGAGGAAAGTGTTTGGGCGTTTAGAGCAAAGGTGTGTCGTTACAGTCGTGATATTGGATGTTCAGCGATTTTTTTGCCATTGTTTCAGCCTCAATAATATATTTATGAGTCGATCAAACGCACGGACTTGTGTTTACACTGAAAATAAGGTCCATGTGCATAGAAGCACAAAACGGATCTTTAACCTGTTTTTAGTAAACTGATATTTTCAGTTATGACCTGACTTAAGAGTTTACTTGCTGTTTTAACTATTTACTAGGTCTGTATTTTCGTTTTAAAAAATGTTCTCTCCTATATTTATAAGTATTAAAGTATTTTAAAAGAACTATACATTGAATGAGCACATATCTGTACAGGTGAGGTGTGGCTCAATAAGGCCATTCTGCTTTATGTCATGATAAATTAATTTATTTCTTTACCAGTAACTGTCAGGGTGAATTATGCCCTTGTTCCGGCAACTTGAGCCCACACCGGAGAGGGAACATCAGAAGAAGAAAAAACGTAAGACTGAATGGACTGAGGATGAGGACGAACCGTCCACACTGATTGGCCTTTGTCTTCAAAGCCTAGCTGAGAACATGAAGGAGTTGTGGGCAAAAGATTATGCCCAAAAATACATGGACCAGTATTTTTTCAGATACGTCATGGGTCCCTTCAGCTCATTACGTGAGTACTGCAAATATAACACTTGAGTACATATGTAGATAAGTGAGTGTTAACTGTGTTTCTATTTTAGCCGGGGAGTTGTTGGAAGAGCTGTTGTGCATCCTGTCCTCACGTAATTTGTTGACACGTGCTGCCCTGCATCTCCTTCTCCTCCCCCAGCTGAGCTGTTTGTCCCTCACATCAGCCTGCAGCCTTGTCAATGCCAACCTCTGCTCTCTTATCCAGATACGCTGCCAGGTTAAACACACGTACACACACACACACACTTTCTAAATTTAGTGCAAATACCAGATACATCAATTAGTTCTGAATTTCCATCAATGAATAGCAGTCCCTACAAAGTAGCGAAAGAATCGAATTTTAATTTTCTTAAAAAGTTTTTCATCATTGTGCAGCAAAAGCCATCATTTGTACTTTTAATGTGGCAAAACTACAAAAAGATAATACTTATAATAAAAAATAAACATGAAATAATAATAAAAGGATTAATAAATTATTAAATATAATATAGCCTACTATTAGTATAATAAAAATGTATACATACTGCTTAAAAGATTGGGTTGGTTTTTATGTTTTTGAAAAAAGTATCTTATGCTCACCAAAATAAAAATAGCAATATTTTTAAATATTACTCTAGCAGTCACATTATATTTTAATATGCTGATTTAGTTCTCAAGAAGCATTTCTGACTATTGTTGTTAATATTGAAAACAGGTGTCATGCTTGATATTTTAAACAGATTGTCAGTAAATGCTGCCTATAATAATATGCATGTGGATGTTGTCAGTCTTGCCTGTTGTCAGTAAATACAAAGCTCTTACTCTACTTATGTTCTATTTTGTCTCTTTTTTTTGTGCAGAATCTTCAGTCTATGGATCTTAGTGGCGCACAGAATATATCTGCATCAGTGCTGTGTGAGCTCCTGGGCAGCCAAAGTCGTCTCCGTTCCCTCTCCCTGGCCGGGACTCTGTGTGATCCAAAAGTGATATCAGTGGTCTGCCGCCAGTGCCCCAAACTGAAACACCTGGATGTGTCCCGATGCCTTCACCTCACCCCTGCAGGCCTGCTCCCTCTGGCCTACCAAGAACCCCTTGTCAAGAACGCAAACATCAGCAGCCTGCTAGCTCTGGATATCGGTTTAGCAGAAAATGAGCGAGATGCAGTAGCTGCAGTTGCGTTTCTCCTGCTCAGCTTACCTGGTCTTCATAGGTTGGCAATGGAGGGATTGGGACAGGCTTGTGTTCTCATACAGAACAAGCAGTTTGAGGTGACCGAGGAGTTCAGTAGTCGAGAAGGTGTGCCACTTCTTAAAGACGTGTGGGCGAAGCGAACACAGGAAGACCACTTGAAGGACAGCAGTTTACTGTGTGCAGATAGAGAGGAAAGTTTTACTTTGGAAGGAAAACTAGATGAATGTTTATCATTAGAGGAGAGTCAAACAGAGGGTTGTGAAAAAGATGGATGTAGAAGTAGAGCTTGTAATGGAAGGGAAAGCATGACAACATCTCTAAGGGATGTACAAGGACTGTCTTTGGATACTTTAGAGGCGGTAGGGATGGTCTGCCCGGATCTGCGTGTCCTGTCTATGGACTGTCTCCAGAGCAATGTGGATGATAATGTTGACAGTTTTGAACAGGCAGCAGTTTTAGCCAGAGGACTTGGTAGGATTTCTGGACAGCTACACTGTCTTTCTCTACAGTTTTCTGGTCTTCTGTCTGAACTGGTTCCAGCACTTAAAGCCGCAGGCTCACATCTGCTCTTGCTCACTTTGGAAGGCATCAGAGCTGATGGACATGCTCCTCTTTTGGAGCTCATTCATGCCTGTCCCAGACTCACCTCTCTCACTATTCATTTAGACCCACCCAGGAGTAATTTGGATGGGGAGGAGGAGGAGGAGGATGAAGATGAAGGCCTTCTTTCTAACCTACCATGCATTCCACAACTCCGCTCTTTAACACTAAAGTAAGTCAAAAGTAGTCATTCTTACTAAAATGTACGCTCATGCACTTTCCCATCACAATCGAATGTGCTGATTACTGTTTTCTGATCTGTGTCCCAACAGTTTTTCCCTGGATGAACGACAAATAAAGCCTGCGTTGTGTTGGAGGTCTCTGAAGGGAGTGCTGTGGGCACTACTTAGGGGCGCTTCACTACTTCAGAAGCTCTCACTAATCGCTGTTCCCTGTCGACTGGACCCTGTGTTCAAGCTTGTCCTGAATCATCAGGCCAAACCCCTCGGAGCCCTAGACAGTCCCCCACTGCACTGCCTCAGATCTGCTAGCCTGAACCGCTCAGATATCTCTATGGAGACTGTAATACATATTATAAACACTTGTAGGCGCTTGTCTCATTTGGATTTGAGTGGCTGCTGGGCATTGACTTTGAGCAATATCACAAAGTTACAATGCAAAGCCAAAAGGAGGCGCCATACACTACAAATAACTTGGATATGAGATGGGGAATGAAAAGGCCATGCTGACATTGAAAATGTCACTATGTGATTTTGTTGATTTATATTTTTGTCTTTCACAGGCGCCTAGAATCTCCTGTTTTATACAGGTATTACACACACAAAAAAAAGTGTAATGTAATTACATATTCTATGAAACTTTAAAATAGATTTGTTGCTGAGACAAAGATAAAACTAATAGAGTTATTTAAAATTACAATGCACTATTCATAATAGTAATTTTCTATCCATATCTCCACACTGCCTTTGAGATTTAGAGTTGTTTACCACAGTCTGTGTTTTTGAACCCATAAAGTCAATTATATTGTTATATTAGAATTGATGTTTCAATGCAAAGGTGCCAGGATAAGAGCAAGTAAATGTACTTTTTAATTATTTTAATTTTATCACGACCATTTGCGGTTTTTATGTTGCTGGTAAAAGTGCAATAATATATTATTTAGTAAACATTAATAATAACACGCGTATCAATAAAATCCTGTACTCTCTACAATTGTGTTGTATTTATTTATATATTTGTCTATCCACTACTGATTTTATATACATCGAAATTTGATCTAAACTCTGCTTTCTGTATGTGTGCTGCACTCTTTTCTTTTTTTTTTAATTGGCTCCTTTCAAGGTGGCGCGAAGCCTTCACAATAATATATGCTCATTGGCCAGTTTACCAGCGCGAGCTTGTTCCTACAGCAAATCAGTTCACCAGCGTCCCACAACGTAATACATATTCATGAGCCACGCTTTTGACGTGCTTATTCGTAAATTTGCTGGCGGGAGGAAGACACTGCGTGCTGCTAGCTAAAGTGTAATTTTGTTTTCAGCCATGTCTCGAATACTCAACTGTATCGTAGCTTCTTGCCCAGACATGGGAATAGGGAAAAATGGAAATCTACCATGGCATCCAATAAGACTAAGGTAAGCTCGTATGTGTTGCTAAATTTTCAGCTAATGCTCTGATATAACGATTCAAGGTGTTTGTAGTTTTCTAGTGCGCTGTGTCACGAGCTCTGTAATTGAAAGCAGCTATAAGTTGTGCAAATCGAATGATTTCTTCACAGCTGAATAAAATAAGCATCTTACTAAACACATGAAGAAAAAATAGTAAAAGGAAGAACGTTAGCTGTGATTACCCAGGACTTATCGAACATTTTATGATTGCACAGATCTTTCGTTAAAAGCTTGACCTTTAACCCAGAGTTCTTTTGGTAAATAACAGCATTCAGCACATTTGCTGAGAGCAAAGCTCACACACACTACTATAATAAACCACCTGACATATTCTTAAACTTTTCAATGTATCCCAACCATTCGCTTTGTCTCTTATCTTTCATATCTTTTTAGTAAAGAATTCAAGCACTTTCAGAAGATGACCATGACCCCTTCAGTTGAGGGTAATGCTATGCTTGCATTTTCTTTTATATATGTGTTTAAAATTTATGAAAATCTTAAACCAAATAATACATTAATTTGTCATTTGACAGGTAAAAAGAATGTGGTCCTGATGGGCAGAAAGACTTGGTTCTCTATTCCTGCAGCAAACAGACCCCTAAAGAACAGAATCAACATTGTTCTCAGCAGAGAGCTCAAGTAATCCTCTTTTAATGTTGTTTTTTTTTTAATGTTGTATTAAATCACTATCCTGCATAAAAGTAAAGTGCCTGTTTCTATCGTTCACTACACAGGACAGCCCCAGAAGGAGCTCACTACCTTGCTTCAGACTTCAGTTCAGCTCTCCATCTGTTAGACAGCAGTGAGCTCGAAAACCAAGTGGACCAGGTTTGGATAATTGGTGGAAGCGCTCTGTACAAGGTTGGTAAAATTCTGAAAGCCTGTCATATCTATTGAGAAATTCAGAGAAATGTTGGATAAGCATAAACGTATGCTAAATATGCAATTAATCTCGTATAACTGTCTTATAATGTTTTCTTTTATTTTTTTTATTAGGGTCTAGATCTATTTATCTATACACACACACATTTATTTATACACACACACACAATTGTGTGGTTTTTGAATACATTAAAATAGTTTTTTGCAACCTAGTTTGCAAAATATAAGACCCATCGTACAATCATACACATGATTTATGAAATTAATTGCATTGTTTTTGTTATGTGGCTTGATAGTTCCTAATTTGAGGGTAATTTGGGATATTTCATATGTCCATATGTTAAATGCATGCAACAATATAAGTTATACACCCACCTATGCATCAGTTGTATCTCAGTTGTAGAGCAGTGTAGTCAGATCTTTGTATAATCAGTTGTTATGGAAACTGCCTCAAGGCAAAATGCACAAAAGACTTCCTTCCTTCATACTCCTTCCTCCTCATTCTGTTAATATCTTGTACACTGTAATCACTTTGTCATTGTTGTGCTGTGTTCTTCAGGAGATGATGGAAAGTTCTGGTCCCAGGCGTCTTTTTGTAACGCGGGTCCTCAAGCAGTTTGACTGTGACACATTTATACCTGATATTAACATGGACAAGTACAAGCTCTTGCCCGAGTGAGTGCTCACACAGTTGTTTGTATTCTTACGTGAAGGTCTATACGAAGAGTTCAGCACTACAGTTCTTGAAGGCTGCTCAGCTGCGTTAAAGTGACAGTGAAAACATTTGTAATGTTACAAATGATTTCTCTCTCTTTCAAATAAATGCTGTGGTTTTGAACTTTCTATTAGTCAAAGAATCCCCCAAAAAATTACTGTTACTACAAAATATTATGCAGCACAGATATGTGTAACATTGATGCTAATAAATATTTATTGCGCATTAAATCAGCATATTAGAATGATTTCTGAAGGATCATGTGACACTGAAGACAGGAGTAAAGGCTGCTGGAAATTCATCTTTGCCATTAGAAGAATAAGCTCTACTCTAAAACCAAACTAATATTTTAAATTATATTATTTCAAAACATTACTGTATTTTGGATTTAATAAATGCACCTTAGTGAGCATAAGATATCTCTTTCAAAACCAACCCCAAACCTAAACGGTTTTGCATTCATTTGAAGCTTTTGAGAGCCCAACAGAATAAAAGAATTGCTTATTGCTTGCAAAAAATGTTTCATAACATGATTTGTAGGAGTGATTTTAATTCTTTAGTATTTAGCCAAGGCTAAAACTCTTCACTGTTTTGAAACGCACTCTTTTTTTAGGTACAACATTTTTTTTGTACATATGTTTAGGAAGTTTTGTCTGGTTGTGTCCTTGAATAAAGTGGGATTAATGGATTCACTGGCACTGGAACAGATATATGCTGTGTGTATTGTGTATCCAGAGAGAATAGTGAAGAGAGTTACATTAATGAAGAGAAAAAGCTCTCTTGTTATGTAAAAACGCCATCTAGCATCAAAGGTGGGCCGCACCAAATGTCACATCTCTCAGGCACACGATAAGCATTTAAAGAGAAGTTAAATGCACACATCACTGCCACTCCACCTGACAAAGAGCCAAATGGATCTTTTGTTATTCATGTTCTCTCATTTATTTTGATTGGTTTCAACAGTTAATTGGCACAATGAACAAGAATCTATATCAGTAGATGAAAGTTTATGAAAGTACATGCATGTAATTGTGTGTGTGTCTGTATTATGTTTTGTACTGCAGGTAATTTTTCTTGCGTTCTTAGTTGAAATGCATACTTGTAAAATCAGTCCATAGAAATGTGTGGGTAATGTCTTATTGTTCCTTCTGTTTCTCTCTCTGGTCAGATTCCCAGGTGTTCCCACGGGCTTGCAGGAGGAGAATGGTGTTCAGTATGTATTTGAAGTATATGAGAGCACCAACCACTAAGAAGATCCTTTAAGCATGATGCTAAGATTGTAGATGTGGCCTGCCCGGGTAGTGCGTGTGCTCTGACATGTTGCTTGGCTAAGTTTTTATGGGAGACCTGTTTGTAAATCTTGATCATTGCTTACTATTTCCTTAGTAATAAAATAAAACATAATTCTAGGACAGTTAAAATGTTATTTAATGATTTTATTCTAGAACTTTATGTGTGGCCTTTTGCAACTTTTTATACAAAGTAGAAAGTAGACAGATAATCATGAGAAGAGGTAAAAGGGTTAAACAGATCTCTTCAATCTCCCATGAGCCTAACTCAACATGTTTAAAGAGTACTGACCACTAGGTCTCTACTTTTCTACCTTTTATTTTAAATATGCAAAAACAGTTGTTTTCCCATTTTCACTGTCATAATCTTATTTTATTAGTATCAGGTTTAGTTCCTAGATTATCATTTGAAGCATTCAGAAAACAGTATACCTAATTTTGATAATAAATGTTCTTTTCCACATCTGCTATCCAGTTAATTATTCTTCATCTTGCCAGCTGCAAAAGACAACCTGCTCATCTCCATATCCAATAGCAACTGAAGTGTCTGCTCTTAAGCCAGCCTGAAGATCCGACTGCTCTCATGAATATGCATGTTGTGTTTGGTCTTCAGACTGGCTGATTGACAAAGGTTGTCATATAGTTTGGAGAAGGGTCACAATACATGCACTTTCTCTCTCACCCACACAAAATCCTTCACGACCCCTATTTTAAAAAGCCAAATGCCGCAATCAGGCAAAACCTTTTTAAGATGATTGGTTTCTGGTATGTCAGCCTAATGTATTACAAATGTTTACGACCAGGCTGAAATAAACCTGACTGGAATTCCAATTACCTAGCACATGCAACTTAAGTAGCGCTTGGATTTATTTTCAGGGTACGAACAGTACCTAGAGACTTGAAGTGTTTGCCTTTTTAATTTTTTTTCTTTCAGATCAAAAAGTATTTTCCTCCAAGTTAGCAACTTTTTGTCCATTATTATTCCATTATGAACTTTATTATTGTCCTTTTCTTTAGTGCCATCATTACAGGCTTATATATAGTGACTGCATCACTCAAACGGATCAATACACACCCTGCACGTCCCTCAGGAGCTGAACTGCTGCCTCAAAGGCGAGACAGTTGTGTCATAATGATGTAACTGCACCATAGGAGTCACAATCATGTGAGTGTGTTGACATCAGAGTTAGAAACGACTGAGAATCTACGCACAACCTCAGCATAGGAGTTCAATAACCCTCTTTCGCAATGTGAGAATAATAGAGCAATCGCTTACTGACGCTGGATGTGTAGGGACTGGCGTCAGCTTGCTCTATTAAGCTTGACTGTCCTCTTGATACACAGGGTCTGTGTTGAGGTTGGTAGCTTGTTTCCAGACATGAGAGCACAGGCACTTGTTCTCTGCGTCTCTCTCCTGTCTGTGCCACTCTTTCATTCACCCTCAGTGAGTGCACATCTGCACACAATCATCTCCCACTCCAAGCTTTAGTCTCACCGCTGGATTACTCATCTGTTACAAAGATGACATGCCACAGGAACAAGCTATTGGAAAACTAGAGCCGCAGCTGGTTTAAAAGAGGTAAGGATCTAATCTCATCTCCTTAAGTATGAATAATTTTTTGAATGAAATGAGCAACTTTTAAATTTTTATGCATTTTAACTTTTGGTGGTGTTAAAAATGTCTTGCATATTATTATTATTTATATTTGCAGCTGATGGTATTGGTTTTTGATGCAAATCTGTGCAAGACTTTTTGATGTGAGTGAACTCATGAGTTTGTGAGTTTTGACCTTGGCTCTATTCATCTGTAAAAAGAAGTGTATAAATAGTTCACACCAAATAGCATTTTCAAAGATGATTTTCCCACGTAAATGTGAGATTCTTTTTTATGTAATTTTATATACATGTATTTAAGTAAAATTTCAGTTTAATTAAAATGTTTTTCTTTAATATAAAACGATTAAGTATAAAAATGAGCTTTATCAACTTTAAATGTTAAGTCCATGCAAATAATCATTTTCCAAATTAACTGAAAAAGACATGAAAAGTAAAGGAACTTTTTGTTGCTTTTACTGTAATATATAAATATGTATTGTATGGACATGGAAATCAGCCGAGGAGGCTGATAATTTATTCTCCTGATCCTGGCAAACCTCGAAAGCACAGTGAGGAAGCTTTCATTACCCTCATTAATCAAGACGTACAAAAAAACTATTCTTATTCAGTTATCAGTTGATGTCACAGAGAGTGGGTTTTCATTTTCCCTGCAGGTGTTTTGAGAGGGACAAAATCAGCCCACCATTTGCGAGGAGAATTAAGTATTGCATGATCTGGCATGAATCACAGATGCATACAGGTGCGTGAAGTGGTCTGTTTGGTGCTCCACTTCAGCGCTGCCACTGCAACAATCACCACCCTCATCTGTTTTGGGCCTCATTTGCTCCATGCTTTTTAGCACGAGTGACAGAGAGAGAGAGAGAGTCCTGTCATTAAAAATTCTCTCTGTTCCCAAGGGCGATTGAAGACTACGGGTATGGCACACAAAGCTGTGCTTTTAAATGCCAGCCCAGGGAGCTCTAGGAATTAGCAGCTTGAACCAAAATGTCCTGCAGGCATCAGGCAGTGTGCTTGTACCAGACCAATCAGGACTTTAGCATGTGTGCATAACTTGATTTGAAAAGCAAAAACTGTCAGAACAAAGTGCTTTATTAGCATACAAAACAGCACGTGGAAAAAGAAAGACCAGGATGTTCTTGTTCAGGCAAGGCAGACATAATTAAAGCTAATATCACGTAAGTTAGGTACGTAAAGCTATTATAATCCACACTTTTTTTGTTTTGTTTTAAATGTATAACCAATGTGCTGACGCAGTCTCTCATTTAGCATTGTCAAAGGCTGCCTACACCTCCAAGAAAAGCTGCAGTTAAAGCGTCAGCTCATTTTTATTTTTATTGGAGTACACAAAAAGCTTCATCCTCTTACTCATCTTACCTCAACTCCAGTGAATTCACATTTATCAACCTGAGTGAGGCAGTCTCGCGCTCGCTCTTTGTTAAATAAAGAGTGCACTGCGACTGCGCTCTGAGTTGAGAGAACAAGGCCACATGCACAATAGACTGCATAAAGGAATGCCATCATTCAATGAGGCAAATACAGACTGCCTCAAGCTATTCAAAAACCTACTGAAAAACTATTGCTCTTATAAGAACAGACTGTGCATGTCTGGTGCAGGCTAACATGTTATATACAGCACTTATACTGCACCCGCTAATTTGAAAGTACAGTAGAAGTTAAGCTTGTGACAGCATCATAAATTCATGTGTCTGTCCTTTTTCTTTTAAAAAGCACGCATCAAGGTTACAGCGATGCACTTGAAATAGAAACAGTGGGGAATTATTATTATTATTATTAAACTGGTTTTAGCTGTTTACCACCTGGTTTCCCAGCCTCACCAGCTAAAGAAGTCATCTAAAACCAGCGTGCTGACCAGCTAAAACCAGCCTAGGCTGATTTTAGCTGCTTTTTTTTTTCTCAGCAGGAATCCTGTAAACCACATTTTTGATCTCCTTTTTAAAAAAGACTTTTGAATTTTGAATTTGAATTTTATGTCCAAAGTGTACTGTCTTTTTAGCTTAACTTGTATTAAACCCAGAATATTGCTTTACATATCTTGCTTAATTGCATGTTGGGAACTGAAATATTAAGAAGAATATAAAAGGGGAGTATTTGATCTTATGTAAAGGGAATTAGATAACTAATTCAGTTTTCTTATGTCTTCTTGTGAAGTGCCACCTACATAGTCATCATAACAAACATCTTTATATTAGTGTCTGGCGAGAGACCCTAGATTAGAGTCGGAAGCCTCACTAGCTTATTATTCTGAGGCAAAGAGGGAGAGAACATTTCAATGTCAAAGAGTTATCAGGTTTGCTTTGATGCGAATGAATCAGATAAAAGGCAGACACTTAAGTAAAAACCTTGAGAAACTGTGATTCTAATTCAGTGTGCTCTCCTTCTCTTGCCTGACAGAAATCAAAAGAAATCAGCTTCTATGATCTACTAAGCTGATGCGATTTTAGCCTCTCAGCGGTCTCACCACTTAATCATGGAGGACTCGACAGAGGTGCGGACGGACGGAAACTCTTTGCTTAAAGCAGTGTATCTGTGCCGTCTGAGGCTGACGCGTCTGCTGCTGGAAGGAGGGGCTTACATTAATGAGAGTAATGAGAGAGGAGAGACTCCGCTGATGGTGGCCTGCAAAAGCCACCATGCTGATGCTCAGAGTGTGCCAAAACCCAAGATCATCAGGTGGGTCTACTATAACTTAATTACACCAGCTGATTGTGCCATCAAACATGGATATCATCATTACAATAAAAAGCTATTCATACATCAGTACAGTGACTCTTGTATGATGAGCATCTTTTAATTTCTGAAATGAAATTCATTTTGATGTTTTTGGAGAAAGCATTAGAAAGCTCATGTAGTTTAGCATACATTTATTTTTATTTCTTATTTTAGAATTTGTGTCTAGTGTACATCTGAAATGTCTATTATAACCTTTTGTTAATAGTATACCTTTTCAGAGATCACCATGAAAATACTCTCGATGCTGGCGTGGCATTTAAAAGTGAATAAATAAATATTTTTATTTCTTAAAAAATAAATATTAAATAAAAAATTGCTTCTACAGCCCTAGTGTCAAAATGTTCATAATGTCAAGGCAAATAATACTCTAAAATTACAAATATTTTTAGTTTTTGCCATCAGCGATATATTACTGGTAAGATTTTTTTCTATAACATTTTACAATATCAAACATGCATGTGTGACCCCAAACTTTACGTGTAACGTGTAATATTTGTGTTAACATTCTCACATATTCTCAAGTTGTGAAGATGTACATTTTTTCTTGAATTGCTTAATGCCAACAGCTGAATCCTTTCTTAAAATTGGCATAAAGGTTTTTAAATATCACTTGAAACAAACATTTATACCAAAAGTATATGTCTTGGCACACCACATTTTCCCGTCTATTCACAAGATTTTTAAAATATTTTTCTTTATCATGGATACTCTATGTCTATTCCTTTATGAGCTCACTCTGACAAATTAATCTTCTCATCAGGTATCTTCTTGAAAATGGTGCAGACCCTAACATTCAAGACAAGTCTGGTAAGACCGCCCTAATGCATGCCTGCGTCGAGCAAGCAGGTGATGAGGTGCTGTCGCTTCTGCTCTCCAGTGGAGCTGACCCTAGTTTGGAGGACCACACTGGTTCCTCCGCTCTGGTCTATGCCGTTAACGCTGGAGACAAGGATGCACTGAGAGTACTACTGGATGCCTGCAAAGCCAAAGGCAAAGAGGTTATCATCATCACAACAGACAAACTACCGTCCGGAAGACAAATGACCAAGCAGTATCTTAACGTACCACCTCCTCCAAATCTTGAGGACCGCTTGCACTGTGCCCCTGCCTCATGTATGTGCCCTTCTGAAATTAAACTCTGTACCCCTTTTATCCCACCACCCAACGATTACCAATCGGAGACCCTGGGATCCACACCAACACTGCCTATGTCCAAGCCAGGATCACCGACACAAGATTCAAACCCTCTGCAAGCAGCTAGTGTGGCGAAGCTCTTGCATCTACAGAGGCTTCACTCTGAGCCCTGGCTGAAGATTCCTCCATCTCTGCTCCTTCAGCAAAGTAAGTCCTCATCCTTAACCGAGGAGCTTCTAGATATCACCCCCGAAGAGGAGCTCTCTTTTGGCTACAATGGTTGCAGACCTCCACTGAGAGCCACAGTAGCTCGGCACCAAAGCATCGACGCCAAGGACTCTACTAGTCTGCTCAGAGCCTTCGAGACAACATCTGATGTGGATAGAGAACTAATAAAAGAACAGAAATGGCTCAATAGAAAAATGTCTTATGATGGTGAGTTGCTACCGCACTCTTCCTCGCATCAGAACCTCAAACAGGCATCCATCTCAGATGCTGCCCCTGTGGACCGGGACCCAGACTGTCTTCCCAACCTGGCCGTTTCAAGCCTGCGCAACGTGTTCCGTCGGCGCAACATTGGAATGGACCACTACAGTTCTGACTCTCAGTTGCCTCAGTTTGGGAGCCAACCCTCTGAAGACCCCGGGAAGACTGGCGGAGGAACCGGGGGGACGGAGAAACGCAAGCTTGTTACCAGCCGCTCCTCCACTCTCTCTGGATCCAGAGAGTCTCTGGAGAGTCTCGTTCAGAGGAGGAGCCCAGCCATGCTGGAGCGGAGGGGATCCGGAGCCCTGCTCTTAGATCATATCTCACAGACCCGGCCTGGTTACTTGCCACCTCTCAATCCACATGCACCCATTCCAGATATTAAAGTCAATACCAGTGCTGGCATCAACAGTGGAAGCAAGCCTGTGGCAGGAACTACACCCATTGTTTCTGGGTCGAGGCATTTTGTGCCCTGTGCCCCGAGCCATCCCAGAGATCACAAGAACAAGAAGAGTCTGCTAAGACGACACTCCATGCAAACTGAGCAGATCAAGCAGCTGGTCAATTTTGAAGAGATCTTCGGTCAGTAAACACTCCAAAGGAGGGTTGGGGAAAATATATAGATTTAATGTCATATGTCAATCTACATCAAGTCTGAAATCTCAAGAGAATAAATGTTAGATTGAAATACTATTTATAATAAACATCTCAACCACCTCCCTTTATGCACTTTCCAGACTGGACATTGGGAATATGTTTGTTTTGTTCATAAACTTTACTGCACTTTACTTCTTCTGTTCTCTGCTCACTCATTAGTGTACTGAATAAGAAAATTGACACTTGGTTGCTGCATTCCTTTCTCTTTAAACCTAATTCATGTCTGGAGTGTTTTAGTATTTACAAATCAAGAAAATATTGTGACCTCATATATATATCCATTGACTGTAAATAAATTCAGTATAAAACATTGCTTTCACTTTCTTGCATATAAGTGTTATAGAGTATGCACTTTATTCTGCATGCAATTACATGTTAAGGTATTTTCTGCAAAAATATATTTCACTTTTCTTGTGAAAAAATATCTATCTCTGAAACATTATTTAGCACAACTATTGTCACATGTGATAATGAATGTTACTTAAGCACCAAATCAGTAAATAAGAATGGTTTTGTATGGATCATTACGGGAAATATTTTTTAAACTTAAAATAGTATTACTGTCTCAGCCGTATTTCGAACTTTTGGGCATACTTCTTACAAAACATTAAAAAGATTACCGAACCCATAATTTCGAACTGTGGTAAATGTTAGAGGCATAAACTTAAAAAAAAAAAAATTTATATCGCATTTGTGATGACAAAATTCAAATATACAATATAGCTGCAAGCAGCAATTACCGGGGTTCGAGCATTTTTAAGGCCTTTGAGGTTAAATAGGGACACCTGGGTGTGTGGCTGACACATCGAATGCACATCGAAAATGGACAATGGGCTCATAGACACACACACACATACATACACATGCACACACACAGACAAAGAGAAATGAAATGGTTAAACTATTATATAGTTTCATTTCATAGTATACATTCACACATTTTTCCAATTTTAGATATTTGAAATAAATGATAGGTGACAGTTATTGCAAGTTTATAGTTCAGGTTTCACTGTAATGATTATCTGTAAAATTTGTAAAAATAAAATAAAATAAAAAAAAGTGTATGAGCAAAATGGTAAACCTTAATTAAAGGTGATTTTTAATGTTACAATAGAGATTTTATAATATCTCCATCAGCACTGTTTTGGTGTTTAATCAGCCCATTAGTTGTCTTCTGCTGCCATTTAGTGGTTATTAATTGCAACTTCTTACACAACACTGTGTTTAAGTGTTATAACTATTAGTGTTCTTGTCAAAACTGTTTGATTGACATCATTAATCCCAGAGGCAAAGCTGTTCAGAACGATTAGATTTTTTTATATTATATGTAGATATAGTCTATAAGTGAATATATGAGGGATTTAAGGTAATTTACTCTGGAAATATTGTGTTTTTGAGGCCTTATTTAATGGTTATAGTGCTACCAATAGTGTGAGCTCTATGAAACTTTGCATGCTTGCTAAGACTCATCTGTCACATGTTTTAATGAGGTTTTTAGGCTTTTGAGTATATATGGACCATACCCCTTTTTAAATGACACTGTTATAGCTAACCAAAGTACACTTTTTTTTTTTTTTATAATTATTAATGTAGAGAGTCCAGAGAATTGTTCTGTAATTGTTTGATCCAGATTGGGCCAAAAACCTGATACTAGTTTGCATAAGTAGGTTTTTAACATAACAGAGAATATTTAATGAACAATTTGATTGACAGCATTAGTCCCAGAGGCAAAGTTGTTCAGAATGAGGAGAGCTATCATATGATATAGAGATTTAATGTTTCTGTGAATATATGAACATGTTCTAAAATTTGAGGTCATTTTCTATAGAAATTGTAGAAAATGTTTTTGAGGCATTTTTAGCTGTTATAGCACCACCTATGGTCCGATCTCAGTGAAACTTTGCAGAGTCCTGTGACATGTTTTCAGTGAGGTTTTTTTTTGTTTTGTAGGCTTATTGGTTTACTTGACCACTCCTTTTCTAAATGAGCCAATTATAGCTAACCAAAGGACAAAATTCAAAAAAAATTTGATAATTATTGATCTAGAGAGTCCATAGATTATTACTGCAGTGGTTTGATTGAGATTGAGCGAAAAACCAGGGACTAGTTCACAAAAGTAGGTTTTTAACATATTTGTTAATGATTAATAAACGATTTTATTGACAGCAATGGTTCTTGAGGCAAAGTTGCTCATTATGAGGAGGTCTATCAAATGATTAACTAATGGACGATTTCTTTTAAAATTCTTACAGACCTTTAGGGCCATGAGTCGAACATGCCCACCGAGTTTCGTTGCGATCAACCTCCGTGTACCTTGTCTAATAAGTGATCAAACTTCATTGGCCGATGGCGGACATGTTTTTTTAGATACGCCAATGTCCTCATAAAGACTTGTGCCAGTTTGGACCAAGTTGCTGTATACCAAATTTTAAGCCGATCGGACCAACGGTTGCCTAGTTATAGCTGAAAATGGTGGCAGAGCTGCGCCATTTTTTTTTTTATTCGACTAAAGTTTGAGCTTATACACATGTGTACCGAGTTTGGTGAAGATATCTCATTCCGTTCCAGAGTTATAGTCCGAATAACATTTGGCTAACATTAGCATAGACGCTAATTGGCCTACTAAATTGGCCTAAAATCAAAATTTCAACTTTTTTTGATAATTATTAATATTCAGTGTCCACAGATTATTTCTGCAGTGGTTTGGTTTTGATCAGGTGAAAAACCTAGGACTAGTTCCTAAAAGTGGGTTACAGATATACCTCAATTTTGCAGGAAAACGGTGCGTCCTAGAGCAAAAATCGCATCTTTGCACTTTTGTTCGGGCTAATGCAAGGATTGCAATGATGTGAAATTTTTCAGCTACGCCCTCGAACACCTAATAAAAAAATCCTAACAATTACAATAGGGTTTCAGCGCTACGCGCTCGAACCCATAAAAATGTTTCAAAACGCAAATGTAAATCACAACAATATAACATTTCTCTGAGAGTTGTATTTGTGCCTCTTTGTACATTAGTGGGTAATTATGCATAACACTTGTAAACCTTATTGTATGACTCAAATACAGTACATATTGATAGGTGTATCCCAGTACACATATTTATGGACTATTCCAAACCATTTTTTTTATAAATAGTGTAATGTTTTGTGTTACATTAGTTATATATTGTGCTTTATTGCTGTTTTAAATCTCAAAGACAACTTCAGTAAGTGTATTTGCTTTTTAGGTGTAGCCAGGTAATCCTTTAAACTGTTTTATCTGAGTTTCTAACAGATCATAGTAGATCCTGGATTTGCTGAAGTTTTGCCTGTAGGGCAGCAGATCCTCCACCGTAAGAACATCATGTTTGCCTGTCCATACAGTCAGGCTGTACCTGAGAGAGAGAGAAGTGAGATGTTAAACAGAATCTTATTTACAAGGCTGACATACCAGTGAATAAAAAAAAAATCTATGAATGGTGCTTTAAATTTGGCATTTTAATATGAAAATGTCAAATATTCCAAAGCCCAAACAACATTTTCATTAAAGAATTTCTTCTATTAATGTTTTTTTTAATGGTATGACCATACTTCCCGATCACTCGTCTGAGTAATAAAAAAAAATTAACTTGCACAATCACCTTTAAAACAACTGTTGAAGAACACTATCTCTGTAAAGGAGGCTTAAGCCTTCCCTTCACATCCTTTCAGAACTGACCTCCAGTAAAGCAACAAGTTGCTATTCCAGTCACAAAGTATAATGGACAAGGCAGAGCTAAATTATCCAGCAAGAAATTACTAAGCATTAAAATGAACTTGATTGTGTCCTTGCTTATACAACACAAATCAATCACCGAGGTAATAAAAGGCTCCTTCACACAGATGCGTGGCTTAATAGCCTCTATAATAGTAAACATGGGCATACATTTAAATAGACTGATTAATGGAGAATTTCTCACCGGTCTGACTGCTTCAAAAGCCACTGGAACTGTGGGAAGGATACAGGAAGGAGAGCTGCTCGGACTGGAAATGTGACTGGTTGCTTTAGGGATCTGCATAATTCTTCCATCTGATGAACCATCTTCCAGCTATAACCTATTTCCCAAAACACAAACAATCAATATCTGAATAATAATAATTGTTTTTTTAAAACTGAAACACCAAGGGAAGTCAAAAAGTAAAAGTACTCTTATTTTCCTACCAATATATGTTAGTAATCATAACAACAGTGTGCAGCTCATCTGCTTTTTATTGTGATTTTGATTTGATTTTGCATTTATTTGATCAAAAATATAGTAAAAACAGTAATCTAATAAAAAATGATGACAATATTATTATTATTTATTTTAAAATCATATATTATTCCTGCTATGACAAAGCTGAAATTTCAGCAACCATTAATTCAGTCTTTAAATATCACAAGATTCATTAGAAATCATTTTAATATACTGATTTGATGCACAAAAAACATTTCTAACTAATAATGTTGAGTTAATATATTTATGGATAATATGTCATTTTTCAGGATTCTTTGATAAATAAAAAAAAATACTTGTAACATTAGAAATGCCTTTACAGTCACTTTTGATTAACTTAATGCATCATTTCTGAATAAACGTCTTACTTCCTTTACATAAAATAAAAATTCTTACTGACCCCAGAATTATATATGGCTAACTTCTGATCAGTAACATTCTTACCAGGATTGTCTGCATTTGCATCCCATCCAGTGGTCCAACCCAAAGACAGAACATCATTTTCTGATCTTCGGGCTACTTCCTGTAGAAACACTTGAGGGTCCAGAGGGGTGGCTATGCCACTAGGGCCAGGGAGAATATCAGCATTGAGCCACACAGGTCCCTGCAGCCGATCTCGGACCTCTTCCAGTAAAGTCATGGATGGGGATACAGCTGTGAGGCTGTGAATTAAAATGCAAATCAAAGCTGATCTTCCACTCATCAACAGCAAAGACAGTGTGGGAAAAATCAATCTAAACAAGCAATATGACTAGCGTCCACTTGAACATTATTAAAATGTAAGAATACAGAGCTGTGCAGTTTAAAAAAATAAATAAATCAGCCACCTTTTGAAATCCAATTTTATTCCTTTGTCTGATTTCACAACTTCTTTAAGCCAGTCCTGCAGAGTTATATCACTATCACTGTCAGGTGGGTGAGCCATAATAGGTACTTTTGGATCTTGATCCCTGAGAAGTACATCTGCTTCAATCATCTGTGCAGAACCTCAATGAAAAACAGAGAAGAAGAAACATAACACATTATTTCTTAAGCTCGATCATAATATGGTAGAACTGTATGAACAAAGCAAATGCTTCTTATTTGCACTCACCTTGTAGAGCTTCTGTGAGCTTGCTTTTACTGTTTACTGCATGATACCACTCAATATCAGCAGCATCTTTTATTTGAATCGTCCCCTTGTTGAGGAAATATTCCAGTGTTTGTTCGCTCATTGGTCCTACGAATATACATTTTTTACACTGACACTGATTTATTTTTTTTATCCGGACCAATGCAATGATGGAATCTTACTGAAGGCTAGCAAGTTAACGTTAGCTTTCTTACCTTTGGAGTTTGACAGTGACTGTAATTTGAGGTAGCAAAGCACCAAAGATGCGAGAACTGTTGTACATAAGATAAAACGATACCATTTATGTTTAACTAACCCCATATATAGTTAGAAATAATTGACTTTTTCGAACATAACATTTACATTACGACAGCTAACTTCCTAAACCGGTAGCGTGAAGCATTATGGGATATGTAGTTATTCAGTCCTCTGTATTTCTCTCTTTCACTTCACGAAAAGAACAGCGCCAGTTTGGTTATTTAAACATTAACAACCATAAAAACTATTTTTTTCGAACACGAAATGTCAAATGTTGCAAAAACGTATTTATTCCCATTCCCTGTGTGCATTTACATTTTTTATTTTGTAGAGATTTTATGGGCGCTTTTAATTTCTGAAAAACTAATTTGCAAGTATAAGCTGTTGGAATAGGTACATAATGTTTGTCCAAATATTTGACTACAAAATGTTCAATATCTATTTAGCATTATATAATTCTTGTGAAGCTGCAGAGATAAAAATTAAATGGTGATCGGTGACGCATCGTTTTCGTTAACACCGTCACTCAGCTTAGATTTTTTATTTGTTGGCTTTCAATACAAAGATGAGGGAGGATTTAATTTTATAATCCATTTAGCTCTGCATTATGCATATTTGATCCTATCAATTGGTTAGAATGTTTGGGTATTTTAAATTCTGTTATTCAGGGTTACCTGATGTTCTGGTTCATCCTAGGTAATGGCACAAAATATATGAAAATTTTTGAAATAATACAACATGAAACAGAATTCCTTTCTAGTTCTTTTAAACATCTTTATTGTCAGTTTCTTTCATTTCAGAGGAGGGTTGATTTGGTTTGGAGGACTGCTCATCATGAGCTGCAGAGCTGTCAGGAACAGAGAGATGCTGTGATCCACAGCTGTCTGCAGAGCATCTACAGTCTCTTCCTCTGCTCCATTCACTCTCCTCAGAAGCCTCTGTTTTTCTTTTACTGTCTTTGTGTGAGAGGCCCAGTTCCTCTAGCTGCATCTGGAGGCGCTTTTCCAGATCTTCAGTGTTTCGCGCCAACATGTAGCTCACCTTCCTCTGATGTGCCAAAGCCTCCTCTTTGTCATTTAACTGGAGAGGGAAGACAGACAAAAAATAGTGAACTCAAAATGTACATAACATTTTTTAACATAGGTTATAATTAAATGCATACTGACCAGATCAAGCAGCATATGCAGTGTTTGATTTGAATCAGCTGATAACTTTCCTTCGCTTGTTGTGGGCAGAATTTTTTTTAGCCTTTCACCTACACCGAGAGACCCTTGCTTTCCTTTTAAAAAAAATCACAGTAAAACTTCAGCATTGTGCCACATGAAACGGCAGTAATGGTGTTTAGCAGAGAGAGTACAAGGTGAAGACAGACCAGTTGTAGAAATGAGGCAGTGGCCTTATTGGTCAGGGCACTGCTTTATTCTAGAACATGTATGACCTTTTTTTTTTTTTTCCCCTCATTTATTTTTTATTTATTTTATTGACTGATTGAAATATTAGATGAAAAACCAAACAGTCTGACGCAGTAAAATTACTAGAAATAAATAAAAACTAATACTTGAACTATTACTAAAACAGAAAATATGTCATTTAAATAAACAATTGTATATCAATCATATTTAAAAAATCTTGATATTAATAAAAACTTTAATTATCATGATATATGTGACCCTAGACCATAAACTAGCCATAAGGGTCTATTTTTTTAAATTAACATTTATACATTATCTGAAAGATAAATAAATCACACAATGGGACAATATTTGACTGAGATATGACTATTTGAAAATCTGGAATCGGAGGGTGCAAAAATATCAAAATGTTTAGTAATGCATATTACTAATAAAAACTTAAGTTTTGATATATTTATGGTAGGAAATTTATAAATATGCTCATATGAACATGGTCTTTACTTAATATCCTAATGATTTTTGGCATAAAAGAAAAATCATTTTGACCCATACAATGTATTTTTGGCTATTGCTACAAATATACCTGTGTGACTTACGACTGGTTTTGTGGCCCAGGGTCACATATATAAACGCTTTTTGGCCCTAACTTGAGTCCAAAAAGCACAGTTTACAATATCATTTTTGACAGATTTTATTGCTGATTTTACATTCTTTTTGGAAATTTGTGTCAACAGTGTAAATGAAAGTGGCATATGTTACACTGCATGATTTTTCTCAGTTTTAGCTATACAGGTGAGCAGCACTTTACCTCTCTCATGCCTTTGGTAATGTGGCTGGTGTCTGTCGGTCTCAGCCTGCCTGAGCACATTCTCACCGACCCTCCTTAACTGCTGCTCAAAGGCGATGCGGAAAGCATCCATCATGACGTAAGCCTCCTCCTTCCTCTTCTGCTGCTCCTCCAGCTAATGCAGACAAATGCATTGTGTTACAAAACCCTCAAAGACAAATTAGCAAAGCCAGCGCTGTAATGGATTTAATACACGTATGGACTGAATAGGAGGGTTAATTTGCGAGGTAATGGAACAGAAGTATTGACAAATACAAGACGAGCACCTCTTCCTTAAGCTGGAGAACCTGTTTGCGACTTGCAGCAGCACTTCTAGCACAAGAGCACGGCTCGCCCCCATTAGAGTTACACTGACATGCCCCATACACTGCCATCTGAGAGATAAGAGGACAGAGAGCTGTTTACTCCTGAACAAAGCAGTTTAACACAGACTACAATTCATCAACATTACCTCTAGTGCTGAACCGTCTGTTCTCAGGCTGCACGGAGGCTGGGTCCTCTGGTAGTCCCTTCTTTCCTTGGCACTGAGCATGGACAGGAGCTCCAGACATTTTTGGCTCAGAGCTGAGACACAAAACACATAATTATGCACTGGATACAAACCTGCAAATGGGCCGTGAAATAAAAGCAAGAAATATGATGTGACTTACAAGCATTCTCTGTCCTTTGCTCCTGATGCTCTTTCATTTTCTCCTCTAGTGCTTTCTTTAGGGCTTCATTTTCTGCCAACACCCTAAGGTGGTATAGACATGAACCATTTTTAAAGTGACATGAATTAAAAACAGACCCCATTTATATAAAAGTCCCTCAATATATAGCTACAATATGATTGAGGATAGCATTTCACTTTGACCTTTTAGTAGGAATAAAACGGAAATAGCAGCAAATCTTTACTTCTCTATCACCAGAGAGAAGACTGTCGTTTTTGATTCATGCCAACTATCAAAGTGTCTTTTTGCATGGGTATACCTCTCATACTTTAAACTCCATGAGTTTTCCACATTCTTGAACTGCACCTGGTTGAAAGTGATCTCCCATTGCAGCGCATTAACCTCCTGTGTGGGGAAAAAAGAGCAAAGATCGTATCTGTTAGGAAAATGCTTAAATTAAAATTATTAAAAGCGGTTAAGTTATTGTCTGAGTAGGGCACCTTTTCTAGGGCCTTGTTCCTTTCTTCACTCTTCTGAAGTAATATTTTAGTATGACAAGTTGCTTTGTCCAAGATTGCCTTAAGAGACAAAGTGTTGCACAGGGTGTTACATGACCTAATTATACCTAATAATAATATTAATAATCAAAATATATTGAAATACCTGTCCTTGCAAAATCCTAAGAGCCTCATGTTTTCCCTCCAGGTGGCGATGAGTGACCTCCAGTTCTGTGCGTAACAGCTCCACTTCCTGATATAGAGCGAATATTTACATACACCTGAGGCATGGTCATATGAGAAGATGCATAACTTTTCTTTACAAAAACTCACAGGAATTCTACTTTTCAACAGCTTGTCCTCTTTTGTGTAAGACATGGAAATTATTTTGTTGGAAAATCTCATTAGTTAGTTTACCTCTGTGACCTCCTGAAGTCTTCTCTGCAGCTCCTCACTTGTGTCCTCAGAAGAGCTTTCTACAACAGAATGCAGTAAGATGTAAAAAAAAAAGACACTTTTGTTTTTTTCTTGCATGGCAGCAAATGGTTTTCTAGGTTTGCCAACACATCATATCCTGGTTGTAGTTCTCAAATGACTATTGTTGAATATTTGTTTAAGTAAGCTACAGAATTGCTCAAGGGAGTGCACAAAGTTCCCTCCCTGATAAGAAACAGCAGGTGTTGACTTCACCAAATACTGCAAATCAACAGAGCAAGCACATTAAAATCCCCTGGTTGGACATTACCAGGAAGTTACCGATAGTTAAACATGAAAAATAAACTCTAGAGCTTAGTCTTAGAAAGAATTAAAGGTCTGAAGCATTTAAATAACTTTAGATACCAGTCCAGAAGACTAACCTGACTGGCTTTTCTCCCACCGTGCAGCTCTTTCAGCTTCCAATTCTTCCCTAAAAACAGCATACATGGCTCTGCATGATGTCCAAGAGAAGGGTCCATTGCTTCTTTCGCTGCCCCCTTTGATTGGTCGTGTCTGAGACAGGAAGCTCAGAAACTTTCCTTTGCTCTTCATCTGTGGGAGATGGTCATGAAGTCCTCTGGATCTGGCCCCCATGCCATCACCCAGATCCCCTTCTCTCATGTCATCTTCTGTGGGGCACTGAGAGCATAAACCCTCACCTTGCATCACAATAATCTATTAAAAAAGAAAAGAAAAAGAAAACAGTCTGAGTGCATTTTAGACAAAAAAAAAGTATAATGTTAAGTAGTACGTCTAAATACTGACATTAAAACTGAATCTATGTAAATATCATGTTTGACAGTCAAAACAGAAGATATGGAAATGTTAAATCGAGCTCGCAAAAACCAAACTGTATTATTCCTCGAAAGAAGCTGTAATATAAGTTGTAATAACAAAGTTAGTCAATAGAAAATATAACCATTACAAACCTTTACGAAACCTTGAGGGGGTCGTATTTCATTAACAAGAACAAGGACGAAATTCCACTGAGAGACTTTTCCACTGACGAAGAGAAACTAGTAAAAGGGGCGTGTCTTAACAAACCGGTGCTTTACTACAAAAGTATGTCGCTCTAAAGCGGAGTTTTCAAGTGTTTCATATCCATTGACCCCCAAAATGATAGCAGCAAAAATAACCTTTATTAAACTCATTTATAAGAGCTACTACTATTTTCATCCCATTTTGAGTTTCCACATAAAACGACTGTTTAAAAAACATAAAAGTCGAACAAGGAAAAATAAACTATTAAAAATAAAAAATAAAACAAAGATTCTTTTTATTTAACCAGCATATATAAAATCGAACAAAATTAAAATACATTGTATACAAATGTAACCACATTTGTACATCTAAAATATAGTGTTGATTTTAAAACATGCAATAACAAATACATGACACATACCTTTCCACTGATTTCCTGCTATTCCTTCATCCCTCAGCAACAGTAATACATTTAGTAAATAAATGAATAACGAAACAGTCATCACATTTGCAAACATTGATTTATTGCAGTCACTTACTTGACTGAAGTGTAGATTGTCTACTTCTCAGTCCCAGAGCATTGTTACACCGTGACAACATAAGACATTAATTATGGCTGTAAATTGTGCACTATGTTGTATTTTTAGATATTTTCACTAATATCCTCTAAAAAAAAAAAAAGCTGAAACTGTGTACAGAACACGTACATTTCAACACAAGTAAGAACATATGAACAATTCTCTACAGCAACATACTGTGTTGGGGCACATAAATATAGGCTAATAATTACCATCTTAAAACATGAACAAACAAAAGCAAACCTAAAGGTACAACAACTGCATCAGGGCAAGTGATATTAAATATGTCCATGGCATGTGATGGCAGTCAATCACTGTCGTATTCCTCAATTAAGAGGTCTTCCTCATCCAAAAGGGCTTCAGTGCTTGTGGGCTGGGGCTGGCTGGCAGAGAGTTCCCCAGAAGGATCCTGACTGTTTGGCAAAGTGGGTTCAGTTGTGACATTTCCTGCTGTGGATTCTGTGTCAAGGGGCTGAGCAGCAGCAGAATCTTCATTTTCACTATCAGCATCCAAAATGCCAGGGTCTTTGTCATTAAGTGCTTCAAGTCTCAGCCTGAAAATAAAGACATGTATTAAACCATTTGTGAAATCTTTTGAATCTAATAACAATTCAAAGTTTTGTTTCTCACCTTCCAGGAACCCTCTTTTGAGAAAGATGGCCGACATTCTGGATGAAGGCTATTTGAGCTGATATGACAAAGATGAAAAGATATATTAAATGGAACAAAAAGGCAAAGCTGAATAATGTATGAGGAGAAATGCACCATTCATCTTTGACCAAAGTCTTGCATACTTGTGTAGGAGGCAGGGAAATAATAAATATTGAAAGATTATGGTATGCAGTTTGATTCTTTTTTTTATTATTATTAAATTAATTGTGTATTTGAGAATGCTAAGGTCACATATTCACCTTGATTTCTCATTGGGTTGGTGAGCTTTGCAAGGTAAGGCACCAGTTCTGTCAGGAGGCTCACAGGAGTAAGGCAGAAATTTAAGAAGAGCGACTGTGCGGTCTGGTAATTCTCCCGATACTATCACAAAAACAGGGTTAAAATAAATATGATACATTTAACAATGACTAAAAATGCTAAATAATACAAAAGTACAACAGACTGATATATACCGTCTTGTTTATGTGTAGCCAATGCGGTTTATGAAGGGGCCTGAATCCGGCATTGGACTGGCTGCTGGCTTGTGCTCGAGAAGAGTTTGAGTGCATAAGGCCTCTAGTGGCCACTGATGAGCCATATTCCAACATAGTCGACCTTGACTGTGAAAAGATGAGCACCATTTCAACAAAAAAAGTTGTTGCTAAGATACTACATAATGATAGTCATCAGAAATCAAATGTTACATGTGCAGTTAATAATAACACTATGTGTGTTATTATAGAAGTCCAACAGCATTTGCACTCACGCTCCACTCTGCTGTCAGGAAGTCTGCATCAGAGAGGTACTCGCTGGCTCGCGCTATATCCTCCACATCAGAAAAGAAGTCAGGATAGTTCTGATGCAGGTAGAGGTTGAAGAATTCCCCAGACATATGGGAACGCTCAATGACAAGCTGAGGAAAATACCATAATCAAAAGATTGTTGGAGCATTAAAGCAGATTTTACTTTTACAAAGTGCAATTTACAACATAAATTAATATTTACTTCAGGATCAACAAGTAGTTTGTCCCTCTGATGATCTGTTAAATGTAGAGGCAACTTGGGTGCTTGAGAGCTTTCATAGCTTTCACCTAAAAATCACATGTCATCCATTGGTATAAATATGAGTGAATTTACACACAGTTCATGATAGTAATCTGACAAAAACATTTTGGCAGGAAAGATTTAAAAATGTGAGCTGACTAACGTTTGCAGTAGAGGATTTTCCCTAAAGCTCTGAAAAGGAAAAGTGAAGCATCTTTTCCTCCAATAGCTGGGCTTTCATCCTGCATGTCTGTTGACTTTGAAGACTTGCTCCTGCCCTTTGTCCTCACAACTGGTTTTGCTGTGGATTTGCCCTTCTTGGAAGCCCAGAGTCTTTTCTCCAGACAATTGTCTGAGAAAGAAAAATTGTATAATATCAGTTTATATATTCATTTAAAAAAAAAAAAAAAAAAAAAAGTAACTATTTTCTCACCAGTAAATGAAGAAAATTGCAAGCTGTTGATGGCACTGCGAATATCTCCTGAACTTCCTGAGCAAAGAAGATCTAGAGCACCTTTATCAGGAACAGAGATCCTGCCAGAACTCTGCAAAGACCATTTAAAGATATAGATATGCTGAGTGAAGTATTATGGATCTCAGGGTCAAAACTATCCGCTCAGGAGGCGTAGAAAAACAAACCACACAACTTACCTTTCCTGCCTCAATTGTTACAATGCGGCTTAGAACCTTCATCACACTGGTGGGAGCCACAGGGTTAAAACTTAAAAAAAAACAAAAAAGAGATGTTTACTAATGATGACCTTGGGTTTGAATGTTTTTAACTGAAGATTTCTGAAAAATTTAATTGGTTGTATTTCTACCTAATGTTGTGAATTTCAAGTTCATGCAGAACATCCTTAAATAGAAGTCTGGAGTTCTTGTCCCCGCTGAGACTATCGGACACAATCATGACCAGTGGGCACCGGCCAGTCTTGATAAATTGCCTAAATAAAGAAGCAAAAATAAAGACAATGATATGCAAGATATTAGTGAAAACTAATTATTAACAATACTTCAAAATATAGAAGTAGTGCTCACCTGAGTATATCGTGCAAGCACCCTGGTTGCCTATAGAACTGGTTAGGAAATTCCTGAGATAAAACAAGAAATAATGGGAAAGTGTCACTCAGCTTCTCAATTTTAATTTAGTATTATTTATATTCAGTTCCTCATCATCTTTTTCATCAATTGCTTTTTTATTTGCCCAACGCTTTCTCTTTTGCATAATTTGTTTCAGATTTATGCAAAAAAGAAAGGGTTTCAACATCAGTGCTATTGTTGAAGAGCAGTTCTGTACAGCACCTCTATAAAAATTATTTTCCTGTCTTCAGTAACGTTCTCTCCGCTCATTTGTAGACGGCTGTATTTGTTGGCTCTTAGCAGGAACTCTTGGAACAACCGTGTTTGTGAGCTACCATGGAAACTGTTAAACCTTGAATCTGTTAGAATAAAAAGGAATACGCTTACAAAAACATTTGATAATATACAGAGAGATGGACATATTACTTCATTCATATATGATTCTGATTTGTTATTAATTATCACTGACTAGATATTACATATGGTGTCACTACATGAACATCAGTCACGACTGGTAAAAAAAAGAAAAAAGGATTCATGACCTGGATCAAAGCTTTGTGTGAACAAATCCTCTGTTTTGTACTGAGAGGTGGTGGAGGGATTTGACCACTCTTGGATCTGAAAACCCAAATCCTTGGCAAGGACTCGAACAGTTGCTGTCTTCCCACATCCTGAGGGGCCAGTGAGCAACAGAATGGCGCCACCCTGTGGAGCCATAACCACAAATACAACACAGAGTGTGAAACAATTTACAAATAAACATACATCACACAACATGTCATACATATCAGACCTTTTTTGATTTGTCCAAATTAACTCTCAACCAGCTTTCAACTTCTTCAACCTTCTTTTTGTGGACTGCCAATTCAGCCTGTCAGAAAGAGCAATGCTTTTAGATTGTGATAAAAGTGATATGAAAATGTTAATTAACAGACAAATGTGCAGAATCTATTTTGGAGTAATTGTTTATGACCTAGACCCCTGCTTTTAAAAATCTAATTTACTGCAGTTTTTACATCAAATGCATTAAAACACTCTTCAGAATAGTCATAAGCTAGCTTTACTTCAAATCACACATCTAAAACGGTTAATTCAGATGTTGAAACTAAACTGCAGGAAGGTGAATTTTCCAAGAATTGTACCAAGCACCCCTGAGCCTCACACAATTTCTGTACCTGAGATTGGGGAGCATACATATCCACCCAAGGCTCATCCTGGTCTGGTTTATATGCTTCACTTGACACACTGATCTGATTGCTGGACACATTAGGATCTACTTTCCTCTTCCTGGATTTTTTCTCTGCTTGGTTCCCAGTAGATGACCACCGGGTAGTTTTGCTTTCCCCTGAGAGTGGCCCCTTTTTCAGGGATCTGTTGACTCCTCCCAAAAGTTCACCAAAGGATGGTTCCACCCAGCTGTTTATCTTAATAGGAAATACAAGCAGAACACATATAATACATCAATATCAGTAGATTCAGACCATCCACATTCATTTTCAATGTGCAGAGGATTTTTTTGGATACCAAAAAAAGATTAAAATCACTTTCAAAGATGTTACATACTTTTCCAGAGGACTGCTTTCCTCCCAGAGACAGCTTTGACATCATCAATTCTGACGTCCCATTCAGTTACTCCATGCGAAACTGTGCTGGGATGAAAATCAAATCATTTCCATAAATTGTAAAACGGCAAAGATGGGATTCACCTCTGCGAACTCACGAGAGGAGGACAATAGTAAATGTTAGTACACGTTAATTAACAAAAGTGGAGCAAACAGAAAGCAACATTCAGCTGCGTGTTACGAGCAAACTTTACTATAAAACATGTTTAATAACAACTCTTATACAAGTAATACGCACATTTAATAAAAAAAAAAAAAAAAAGGTAAAACATTTTGGCAAAGTTCATTAATCAGAGTTCAGCAAATTCGCTCCTGACCGTTACGTTAGCTCGACATAACAAATGCTAGCAGTCATTGTCAAGTTATCAGGCCAAATCAACAAAACCGTGGCTAGGAAACTGTTTAAGCAATACAGTATAAACTTACCCTGGTCATTTCTACAGACGAGTTTTGTAGAAAAACAATGGCGACTATTTGTGTTTGCAAGTAACAAGTAACATTGTGCTAACTATCCCTTTAAAGCTGTGGCGAACCGCCCCTCTGCCTGGCGCACACCGATGCCGTCATCAACAACACGCCGTAATTCTGAACACGTTTTTATGTTGATCTCTGCGGTGGCAAGCGCATAAAACGAGATGACCGACGGATTATTTACATATCATATGTTTTTGTATGCTTATTGATATACTGACTGAGTATACATCTGAGATTTGTAGATAACGAGCTGCGTTATTAATAGCATTATTTCCACGTGTGATACCTTGCAATGAGAATCATGAAGAAACCAAACATTCTTCTTACAGGTAGTCTGCATTTTATTAGCTTGTTACTAATAATAGTTGTAGCTTGAATGTATTAAGTAGGTATATCAATGATCAAAATAGTAGTAGTAATAAACTTATGTTTTTTCATGATTGCTAAACATTAATATTAACTGACAGGAACCCCTGGTGTAGGAAAGACCACTCTAGGCAAAGAGCTGGCTCAGAGAACAGGACTAATCTATGTGAATGTTGGTGATTTGGCACAGGAGGGTAAGTTGTTGTTCTTTGACATAAAAGTTTGTTGTTTATTTTTAAGTAATAGTTTTAAAAATATATATTTTTTTCTCTTTAGGTCAGTTGTATGAAGGGTTTGATGAAGAATACCAGTGCCCTATATTGGATGAGGACAGGGTATGCAAATTTTTAAATGGCTCTAGTTGTCCCCCCTTTAATTAGATGATGTAGTCACAGAATTTTTACAATACAATCTTGAACAAAATTAATTTTTATAGTGTTTTACTAGATAGGTGTAGGGTATTCAGCAAGTTATTGGTCTCCAGTCAAAAGCAAATCCAACAGACTGCATATAATACAACAAAAAGTTAATGATAATTTCACTGTTTTAGGTTGTAGATGAGCTGGAGGACAAAATGGGAGATGGAGGCGTAATTATTGATTACCATGGCTGTGATTTCTTTCCCAAACGCTGGTTTGACATTGTTTTTGTCCTCCGCACAGACAACACAAATCTATACAATCGTCTTGAAAACAGGTTTGTGTTCAAGAGTCAACAGCAATGTTCAAATCATTAAAAATGGGAGATATGTAATTAAGGGCCTAATGTACAGTTCAGCAGTCATTCGCATATTGTATGCTTCCTGTTTCAGTGATTTTAATTGAATATCTTTCATACTCAGAGGATACACAGGAAAGAAGCTTCAGGACAATGTGCAGTGTGAGATTTTCCAGACTATCTATGAGGAAGCCATGGAAGCCTACAAGGAGGATATAGTCCACCAGCTCCCCAGTAACACTCCTGAGGACCTGGAGAGGAATCTGGAGCAAATTGTTCAGTGGATTGAACAGTGGATGAAAGACAACAATTGACATGGGACATTATATGTGAAAGGCTCAAACATTTTTGAGTTCATGTCAAAGTAGACAGACATCACATTTCATAGTTACTGTTTCCCCAGACAGTGGTGTTCTTTTCACTATCATTGAGCTAAGGACTTAAAATGTGTGGGGCTGTTAAAAATGAACTGATCTGAAATAAGTTAAACCTGCTTCCAAAGTAAATCAAAGGAATAAATATTTTTATACAGTATTTAAAAGAGCCTCTTTGTGTTGACTAGTTCTTTTTTTAGTGATTAAATTATCAAAGAAAAATGTACATTCTTTGATAAATGATTGTTTAGCCGCCACCAAATAATAGTAAATGAAATTTAGGATCAAATCTAATTCACAAAAATAATAGTAAATTACTTGGGTGTTTCTACTCAAAAGATGGACCACAACTACATAATTAGATTAATTTGGCGACTATTAGACATAGCTAAACCAACTGTTTTTTCTAGTATGGAAAAAGTTGCTATTTTTGCTTTATAATTTTATACTTCTATTTTCTCAGTTAATGCTCTATGAACAATCAAACCATCGTATCCAAATCTAAAATTCCTGGATCATCCAGTTCCTCTGGCATATCATCAATTGCAAGGATAAAAATAAAACTGAGAATGATGAAAGAAACTTAAAGATTTTTGTTGCCTCAGGTTGGTGTTGTGTAGTAAAAAAAAAATTCTTGCAAATTCGAACAGGCTGCAAAAAATGTCATTCAAATAAACATATCCCTTGTACTTGGAATAACGTGGCCACATTTACAATATTCAGTGAGTGATTAATAAGAAATGTAATATGCTCAAATCACTTTAGACTGCTGTGTTTTGCTTAATCTACTTATTACAATTTTAGCAATCCACACGAACAATTATAAGCTTTTCTGAATGCTATAGTAGCAAATAACAGTTTATGTTGTCATTAATGACGATTTGCAGTACAAACTGCACTTTTCATAATGAAGCGTTTCATCTAATGTTTCATCGTCTTGTCAAACTGGTTTGTGTTGTGACATCACACATTGGGAAAGGAGAAGTCACGTGATCGATTCCCCTTCACCTGCAGCACCAGTGGCGGAAGACAGGTGTAAGTTTCGGTACCAGGTAAGAAAGCGATGTTTTTAAATAATATATATGTACTTTAGATAAAAACACGTAGTCAGCACTCCCACATCTAGATGAATGCTCTTACAGTCTAAAATTATTTTGCTTTTATTTATTTTGGATGGCTTCAGAGCTTGTAAGCTTAGTCCCGTTTTATTTCTTACATGTTCTTTTGTTGACGGGCTGGTTTCAAACCGCGTTAAGATGCAACGCAGATTTTGTGCCATCGTTATAAAATCACATTTTTGCTAGATTTCTGAACTCGCTGTTTAAGCTTGTTTAACCAGTGTGTAACTAGCGTGTTTATTTTTATGTCAGGTTGCTTTGTAAGGGGAAAAACACGGTTTTAAATTCACCCTGTGAGGCAATGTAACTACCGGTCCCAGGTAAGACAAGTTACTAAGTTAAGAGTTTTGTAGTGTAAGCTACAGTATGCAATTTTTTATGCGCATATCAGAATTTTATTCGTGCATTTTTCTTGTAGCTCGTAACGTTGTAATTCCCACATTGATCAAAATATTTAAAACGATTTAAGTTGTTAGAGGTACTATAAATTACATTCACCGTGTTGGTCATAATAGGCCATGACGTAACAGGTAGAATTTAAATAGACTATAATAATGTGGATAACTTTTCTGATTCTCAGTTCACTCAAGCTGCTAGAAGAACCATCCCCATGTCTTTTGGAAACGGGTCAGCATCCCGCTTTGATCGGGTCCGCGATATGCCTCACTACGATCAGGTGCCCATCGGCTCTCTGCCGTGGGGTCAGCAGGCTCCTTACCCACTTGGCGGTGAAGTGCCAGCATCCAGCTATGATAGTTTACCACCACCACCTCTCCCCGAAAACCCTCCTGTTGGCCCAGATTTCTACCCGAGTGATGTTGAAGACCAGGTGGATGATGCCATGGACATCAAACCCATCCGAAAATTCATTCCTGACTCCGTGAAGAACTTCTTCAGAGCCAGTGGCAACCGAGGCAGCAAGAAATGGACCTTTCCGGCACCACCGCCTGATGGGAACACCACCACACAAGGCGTCCCGTGCTCTCCTCCACACTCACGTGCACCCTCACCTACAGCCCCCAGCTCTTACCTAGACCCTTATGGAGGGTCTGGAGGCAGCTACAATTCAAGGAAGGAGCAGGCAATTTTATTAGGGGAGCCGCTGGAATCAGTTTCTGGGCGCTCTTTGCAGACGGCTATGACTTACAGTGAGAAGGTGGAGGAATACAATCAGCGCTATGCGTATATGAAGTCCTGGGCTGGACTTTTGCGTATTTTGGGATGTGTGGAGCTGCTTTTGGGAGCTGCTGTTTTTGCATGCGTCTGTGCGTACGTCCACAAAGACAATGAGTGGTTTAATATGTTTGGTTACTCCATGCATTCAGTGTATGGGGGTGGTATGTATGGGGGAGCATCAATGGGTGGGATGTATGGAGGAACTGGATCTGCCTACTCGGGACCCTTGACTCCTTTTGTTATTGTGGTGGCTGGAGTGGCCTGGATAGTGACTGTCATTCTAGTAGTGTTAGGCATGACCATGTATTATCGTACCATTCTACTTGACTCCAGCTGGTGGCCAATCACAGAGGGTGTGATAAACGCAACGCTAGCCTTGCTATACTTGATAGCTGCAATTGTGTATGTGAGAGACACCGTGCGTGGAGGTCTCTGCTATTATCCCCATTTCAACGCTGGGCCCAATGCAGGGTTTTGCCGAACAGAGGCTGGGCAGAATGCTGCCATCATCTTCCTTTTTCTCAACATGCTGTTGTATCTCGTGGGAGCAGGCGTGTGTCTGAAGCTGTGGAGACATGAAGCAGCAAGGATGCGCAGAGAGAGAATGGGTCAAGATGTAAAGTTCAAATGATTGTTCTTTGAAATCTATTAACAAAGTGAAATACAACGCTCAAATAGCAGTACATCTAATTATATCTAATTTACTTGTTTTTCATACTTAGATGAAATCAGAGGGACTTCCGCTCAATATGGTAAGCTTTTGAATTTTAATAGTAAGAAGAACATTTCCAGATTTTAAAATCATTGTTGTAATTTACTCTTTGTAATCTCAGATTGGTGCTGGCTCAAGTGTCTCTGTGCCCATCCAAACCGCTCCAGTAATGGACAGTGCTGAATCTTTTGATGGCGCACCTGTTAACCCAGTTATGATGGAACCAGAGATTCTAAGAGGTCATATTCCCGCTGGCCACATCCCTAAACCTGTGGTCATTGCAGACTATGTGGCGTAAGTTTCAAAGAATACTTATGTTCACTAAAATCAATTAATTAATTATTCATGAAATATATATAAACTCGATTTTCATGAAGTTCAGACACTAACCACATATTTAGGATTTGTTATTGTTACCTCATGGTTTTTAAGTCTCTTATCACATTTGTTTCTGAATGTTCGGTCTCATCTTTCTCCTCACAGGAAATATCCCACAATCAGGACTGATGAGGAGAGGGAGCGGTACAAGGCTGTGTTTAATGATCAATACGCAGAATATAAAGAGTTGCATTCTGAGGTTCAGGTCTTAACGCAGAAGTTTGAGGAAATGGATAATCTGATGAGGAATCTTCCACAACAGACTTCCAGTCAAATGGTAATTGTTTTAAATGGCAAATTATTTCATTAATATTATACTTGTGGGATTTATGAACTTATATTATTTGACCATCTACGTGGAATATTTGTAACTGAAAATTTGTTTGTCATATCACCATTAACATTAATTAGACTCAAAGATGATTAAAAAACAGCAAAGAGTTGGTGACCAAACACAGCACAACTTTACAATTTATATAAATACATTCTCAAAAATATTTTGATTGAGACAGAAATATTTGATTTAATCTTTGTTTTCCTCCCACAGGAGCAAGAGAGAATCAATGGCATTATTCAAGAGTATAACAGAAAAAAGGCTGTAAGTACTGTTTAATACTGTTGTCTATTCTTCTTCTAGGAGTTTTAAAATAATATACACAATACATGTTGTGGTGTTTTACCTTTCCCAGAAAAGGTAAACTATGACCTGTGTTCTACAACTTTCTTTGACCTCTTTCAAAACCTCTCATCTGCCTGTTGCCTTTCTACATTCTTTAGTCATTGCAAAAGAATGACATGTCTGTCTCCATTTGAGCGCCAAAAACAGTAGAAACTGAGAAACCGGAAATGTTAGGGGGACATAAATGGAACTATTGAAAAGTTTACATACTTCCTGTATGTGTGTGAGTGCACGCCAGAGATAACTTTACCTGTTTCTGTTTGCAGGACCCGACATACCAGGAGAAAAGAGAAAGATGTGAATATCTAAAGAGCAAACTTGCACATATAAAGCAGAAAATTCAGGAGTATGACAAAGTGATGGACTGGAATGATGGTTACAGCTAAACAGAACTCCACTTTACTTTCTTCATAGAGGTTCCCAGAAAAGAAGCAACTGGCCGAAAGAAAATTGTCCATGGCTATACTTTCAGGAATTAATTAAAAATTTAGTTTGATCTTGATTGGTACTGAAATAATTTCATATTGATTTCAATAGAGCAGGAAAGTGCAATGAATGATACCTACCACTTCAAATCCAGCACTGAAAACCTTGTCTATTACTGACATATCATGTGGCACAACATCAGCAATGTTTTAATTATATATATTATAATTGTTATATATTTCTATATATTCTTTTTATTTTAGATGTAGGTAATTTGAAGGAAATCACTGGAGTATTTGAGCTTCCTGTAGTTAAGTGAAGATATAAATAGCTCTCAAAATGATATTTGTTTAAATATCAGTATCTCTATAATGATCCTAGATTTCTTGGTACATTTATAGTTTTCCTGTTTTATTTTTACATTTTTGTGTATTTTATACTGTACAGTCATGTGTGAGTTATATGTAAAAAATTTTATTACCATGTCCATCTACCTTCGATTTCATTATTTTTTCATTGATATTGAAAGTAGATAAAATAAACAGGCCTGCCTCTACATTGTTCTGGCAAGTATTTCCTTTTTGACAAAATAATGAACTAATAGTTCATACTTAGAGAAGATACATATGACCTCTCATTTGTATTTAA
>JAUMHE010000048.1:4781394-4799195 GCA_032359235.1 Enteromius mattozi
TATTTCCTTTTTGACAAAATAATGAACTAATAGTTCATACTTAGAGAAGATACATATGACCTCTCATTTGTATTTAAAAGTAATGTACACTTTTACTGGCTTTACGGCTCTGAAGGTATCAGGTTACAAGCTGCAGTGGACTCCAGGAAGAAAAGCTGCTCAAATAACCTTATGCCTCATGAATATTGAATTTGGTGTGTAATAATCTAGAACTGTTTATATGACAGTTAATAGCAATTGAAACCATATTTACAGTTCTGAGCCATATGTTACACTAAGGAGACTGACAATTAGCAATGCACTTAATTTCTAATTAAATGATGACTGGAGTGGATTTTAAAGACACCTCCTAGATTACAAGCTCATGATTTGGGTGATCAGAAATTCCACTGGTCTTACACACTATTTGCATTATATGTGATTAGTGGTTTTCGAATTATTACACTGGGACTTTATTTATTTATTTACTTTCCAGAACAAGTGGCCCATGGTGTAGGGATGGAGCAACAACTCCCTGCAACATATACAATTTTGCAAAGCATTTAATTACTGGAAGGTTTCTATGAATGTGGAAAACCCAAATTACACTGGTAATTTGGTACACTGGTGTTCAAGTGACATATATGTCCCATGGTGTGACAGCAAAAATGTAATAAATAAATGACCTCTAACACTGAAGATAAAATTCTCATGCTTCTTGTAACTCTATGAATGAATATACAATTCTTAAGTTATTTGTATGTTTAGTTTTTTTCTGCATTTTTGATATGTCACACCATAGGACACAGTCCAATTTTTATTTGTCAACTATCATATGCTATATATTCTTTAAATCATTCGAGAAAGAAATCAGAGAAATTGTCTAAACTAGGCCTATATCTGACATAAAGTAAGGTAGTTAGTTAATTAGCTAGTTTTAAACATAAAATTCCTCAAGAGAATGTTTTTGTAACGCTATAAACGATATGTACTGTGAAGGTAGCTATGCAAATGAACGTGGCTCGCCTCGGGTTTCCGCGCCGCGCGCACGCGTTCAGGGCGGGGCTGTACCTGTGCAGGTGAGGCTGGGGGGAGGCTGGTTTCACTGATGTGTTGTGAGGGAGACTGCAGATCTATGAAACTCTCTCGGTATTTAGCGGGCGTTTCCTGAAGGCTGTGCGTCTTGCAGGTACGTGAAATACTCCTGTAAGGAGCGAGGAAGGGTTACAAGTTATTTACCATCTTTGACTGCTTTGGTAAAGATTGAGGGTGAGTTACCGCGATGCGATTATTTATATTCTAATTTATTTTTCTGTATTGCCCGCTGAACGCTGTTGTTGATCGTTGCGTTTACTAATAATGTGTTGCGGCTGAACTACGTCACACAGAATTAATTTTAGGATATTTAAATAGTTGTACGCTAACCGTCTTCGTGGTTTTTGACTAACATGTTTTTCTCCAGACCGTCATTATGTGGTTGTTCATGTAAAATTACAGGTGTCATGTGTCCTAATTCTGAGAATAATTTGACGTAGCTTTTTTTTTAAAAAAAGAGTTGTACACAAGCTGAAGTACTGATGTAGCTTAGAGAAACTGATTTATTAATTTTCTCTTTGACCTCGAAAGTTGATGTAATATTCTTAAATTTCTTTGCTACAAAAGAAAGCTTGCTAGAAATCTGCAACTTATCCATACACAAAATAAATTAATTGAAACTGATATTAAGTTGTTTTGATACAACCTACTTCCACCAGGCTGTGTGTTTAGACACGTTTTTTTACATTTAAACCAGTAAAAATAATTGAAAACCAAAATATAAGTTCATCTCACAATACTATCATGAAAAGCATTACAATGGCAAGCCATCTTTTTAATTGAAATAAAATAAAGATGTTTAAAAAACCCAAGCAAATCAAATTATGACTGCAGAGCCATTGATAACTGTAATATAAATGCCTCTTAATTTATATCACCATCTTGTATCTAGATTAGATTAAAATCTGGGTTTTTTGGTTTTATTTCCTCAACAGTGCATTATTACATCACAGTGATTCATAATTTTTCTTTCTTATGTTAGATTTCACCCAGATAACCCTGTGAAGTTTGTCCAGGAAGCTAACATCATGCCGAGAAAATCAAGTCGTCCCCCTGCATATGGAGGCAGACAGTAAGTTTCATATTAGAGAAAGCATGTAATCATCCATTATCAGTACAGACAAGTTATCTTTATGGACCCTTTAATGCATCATTGTAATGGTGTTATGAACTGAGTAGTGTTGTTTTAGTATCATTGATATATTATAATAGTTTTTGTTCATATTTTGAATGTTGTTTTTGTTGTTGTTGTATTTTTTTGTTGCTTTAAAAATAAGAGTAAGTTATTTTAATAATTAAAAATAAGTTCAATTTAATCTTGTGGGGTTTTTTTATTAGTTTTATACATTTTTTTGTTAGTTTTATAGTTTGTCTATAGTTTTTACATATTTAATGTTGTACTTTGTTTGTGTGTGTATGTGCATATGTACACACACACCTTTATATACCTTATTATAATTATTTATTAGTTAAATTTATTTCAAACAAAGAGTTCTTTTCATGGTTTTAGATTTAGTTTTAGTTAACTATAATATCCCTGGATCTGAGAAAATGTCTAAATAATTAACAGGTTTCCAATTGCTCATCTATATTATCTCACTTTATTGTTTCAGTCACCACCGACCCTCCCATCGCACACCTTCTTACCACCCTGATGAAATGCTTCACTTTTACCGCTGGACGTCACCCCCAGGTGTCATGAAGATTTTGTGCATCATCATCATCATTCTCTGTGTGGCTATGTTTGCCTGCGTGGCCTCCACACTGGCATGGGACTATGATGCCAGTGCCATGGGTCTCGGGGGTCTTGGAGGCATGGGCTATGGATCATATGGCGGCGGATCATATGGCAGCGGATCATATGGCGGTGGATCATATGGCGGTGGACTTGGTGGATATGGAGGAAGCTATGGTGGGGGTGGCATGTACATGGACCCAAAAACAGGCAAGGGCTTCATCATTGCAATTGCGGCTATCACCTTTATCGCTGTGCTCATCATCTTCATCCTGGTGGTGTCGAGGCAGAACGCTTCACAGTCTCCCTCGTTCTATCTGGCCTCCATCATTATTTGTGCCATCCTGGCTGCACTCATGCTCATCGCCACCATCGTGTACCTGGTCGCTGTTAACCCCACCTCTCAGACGTCTGGATCCATGATGTATAATCAGATCTTGCAGCTGTGTGCACAATACCAGAACCAAGATCAGGCCTCTGGCATCTTCATCAATCAATATTTATACCACTACTGTGTAGTGGAGCCTGAAGAGGTGAGCGTGTTCTCCTGACTGGGAGCAGGCCATTTTTAGAATAATATTTGTTCAGTTCAGGTTGGCTATTATCAGACACAAACTTAACACAAACACAAATTTCTACACAAACTCTTTTGTGTAGAAATGTTAGTTAAAATTCATGCAAACACAGAAACCAATCTGCCACACTGTCCTCTGTATTGCTGTTCATTTACAGTGCTATTTCAAGTGTTTTATTTCTTTCTTTCTCTACAAGGTCATAGCCATTGTTCTTGGGTTTGTGGTCGTGATTGGATTGATCATCTTACTTGTATTCGCGGTGAAGACCCGAGGGCAGATCAGGAGATACGGCAGGGAGCGTGTTCTCTGGTATGACGTGAAGACCATCACCGATGGCCTCACATCTCAAGGCATCGGGGAATGGGTAAGAATTTTCACTAGCAAAATCCCCAAAAGATGTTTCATTTTCTGTTCATGTTAGGTTTGTCTTTTTCTTTAGACAGTATAACGCATGGATTTATGATATCATGAAATTTAATACTGTATGTGTAGCACTTAGGTTGTACTTCTGGTACTATTTAATACCCCAGAATGCACCTTAATACATCTTGTTTATTTTCAAATGTTGCTATGGGGTGCCGATAATTGCTCCACTGTTTTAAGGAGTATCCTTGGTCTAGAACATTGCTATTAAGTCTCTTCCATGAAGGGAAGTTTCAGAGCAAGAGGTGTTTTTATGTCTAGTTTCTGGGTGTGTCCTCTTATGCACTTTCACTTGATGGAAAACAAATTATTATGATCTGAAATGCCATGATGAAATACATGGAACACTTAATAGTGACTTAAAAGTTTATGAACTGGTTGCTGGGAATTGTTGGACCAAAAAACATGATCATGTTCTAGTGTTACTAGGTCGCTCCATTGGCTTTTTTCTTACACAAATCACCATGTAAGCAGTGGTAGTTTTGTCCTTTATGTCATGATGGTATTTGTGGAAGTGGTGGAACCGGTTTTTTTAATGTTTGTCCAGACTATTTACCATACAAAAAGGTGACTGAGTGCGTTGGGGAAACAGAGAAGCTCAAGTAAAAGAGGCCTACTTCAACACTTACAGGAGCTACAGACTACCAAATGAAGAGTGAAAATGTTTTGAGATGCTAGTTTTATGAGTCAGTGGGGTATTAAAAAACATTTTAGAAAAACACCTTTTGATGCAGTGTTAAGGTTGCTACAAACAGGACAGGTTTAAAATTGGTAAATGCCTAAACCATAAAAATTTAATATGAAACGGTTGAAGGATGAGCTAAATATTTTTTTATTTGAAATTGCATGCATTTATTTACTCAATGTCCTCCATATTAACTCACTAGATATGGCTGTCTTTTTTTCTTCAGGTTAATAATGTGTCTGGAGATCCAGAGGCTTTTGTCAATGACCACAATGATCAAGTCGCGGTTGCACAGCCAATGGTACACAGCCAGAAACCAATTTACCTTCCAAGGTAGGTCATCTTACTGCTTTTAAAGATTTTATTGCAAAAAACAAATTCATAGCTAATGCATTACTTTTCATCCTTCTGTAGACTTGAAGTGACTTTGCCTTGGTAATCCTTGACTATTATAGAATAAGTTGGATTATTAAAGATATTAATCACATATGAAGTGGCTGACTATAAAATGCAATTTAATAATCACAAAAAAAGTAAGCAGAATGACCACTTCTATTAATCAGCCAAATGAGCACACACTGACTCAGTATTAGTCTGTCACTAGACAACGTGCCACAGAGTGAAGGAATCCAGGAAATCTTGTCCCTGTATGAATTGTTTTGTCATGAACATGAATAACCAGTTTCACAAACTGATTATGTGAACTATCTGAAACCATTGTAATCAGAAAGCTATTCTCACTTTGTCAGTTTCAGTCAAAATTATAATAATATCACACCAAGCCATTAACAAAATTTTTGTTTTGTTTTAATTTTTTAATCAAAAGTGGTTCTGATGTGACAAGCTCTTTAAGTGGACTGAAGAGTAAACTGAGAGATTATGACACTGGAGAGTCTGGAGATGAGCTGGACACTGACTATCAAAGGTGAGGGAAATCTTTATGTAGTTATATTTGGTAGTATTGGAGCACTTTTAAAACATACTTAGCATTTGTAAATATTTCTAATCAGTAACACTCTTGTCAAATTTCCCCTTTACCTCTATTTTGTGCTGCCATACTCTTAGTGAGTATCCTCCCATCATTAACGAGCAGGAGAGGCTTGAGTACAAGAGAGAGTTTGACAGAGACCACATGGAGTACAAGCGTCTTCAGGCTGAGCTAGATGATATTAATCAGGGCTTGGCAGAAACGGATCGAGAGCTGGATAGCTTACAGGAAGGCAGCCCACAGTTCATGGTATGTAATCTATAAAGTTAAACACAAATTCACAAAACGTGACAAAATTCACATGCTTTAGGTTAGGGGTGACAAATCGTAGTATAAATTCATAATATATATAGTATAAGTCATCATCCTATAAAGTTCTTCACAATATCACTCACAAAAAAAAAAAAAAAATCACTTTTACCTTTTTAAATAAAAAAACAGAACTTAGTTTACAATATTAAACATTAAATTAATAATATATGTCCTGTTTTGATAAAATCATTATTATTCAAATATGTTGCATTAATATATATTACTCTTGTTTTCTTCCATAAAAAAGGATGCCATGGATGTATACAACAGACTCAAAAGTTTGAAGAAGGTAAACCTTTTTGGATTACAAAGCTGTAGAATATTGTGAATTGCATAATTTGTCACAGCTGTTGAAAAGAAATAATAATTTTAGTAGATCATGATTGACTTAAGTGTATTGGTGAAAATGTAAATGCTGACCTGCTTCCTTTCTCACAGTCTGCAGACTATCAGATGAAAAAGAGAAGGTGTAAAGACCTGAAGACAAAACTGTCCATGATCAAAAGAAGGGTCAGCGACTATGACCACAGACAATAAAACCTGGCACTAGAAACTCAGGAGAGTATGTTGTTATGTTGTTTTGTTTTGGGACTTTACTGTTTCTGTATTTCTGTATGAAAAATCTGTATCACTGTATTATCAAGAACTGGATGGCTGCTGTATGCCAGGTTTTTGCTTTTGAGCCAAACTAAGCTTGATCAAAATATTGTGGTATCAATGAAGTATTTTTTTTATTTTATTTTTTTAAGCTAGATGAAGTCTCCTTTTTAACATTTTATCTTTTTCTGAAGACATGTAGTCAAGTTAAATTTAGTGTAGGCTATCTTAAATATGAGCAAGAATGTGACCACTTTTTGTTGTAGTTTCAAGGATCTTAAAGCAAAGCATTCTAATGTTGTGTGTTATACTTTTTTTACTTAAATTTTTAATTCAGTGATTAATCTGTCACCAGAATAGCAAGCTATGTTCTGTTTTTTTTTTAAAGCACACATTTACATAATAGGTGTGAATTCAGTTTCATTTCATTATTTCGTTATTTAAATCAATTCTGTCAAATTTATGAATGTACAGTACAATTTTTGCTCGTTATTTGTGTACATAGTAAAATAAAGACATTCTATTTCCAAATTACTTATTTTGTATTCATTTCAGCTTGTAAAAATTAAAGAGGGCAACTAAAAGTTAATCATAACCTAATTTTTTGGATCGGATTACGGAACATGCGGTCCCTCCCATAACTCGGAACTATTGTTCAGTTTTTGCACCGGAGGACACAACAAATCGACGGACAAGGGTTGCCTGAAAGTAAATACCGGGTGAATTGGGATGTTTTTATAGTGCATTGAGAAAGTTACATATTAATATGTCATTAGTACAAAAACCCAGTTTATAGACATTTTTTCTGTATTTGCTGTTATAAGTTTAAAAGTACGAAAATCTATACAACGCACAAGCGAATCTCTGTGAGGAGACCAAATGCATAAATCTGTTGAAACATTGAAAAGTGCACACGTTTCGGAAGAATAGAATAACTGTATAACATTTCCCCTAAAGAAAGCTTACAGTCTCTTAAAATTATAAAAACATGGATGAAGAACCAGAAAGAGCAAAACGCTGGGAAGGAGGATACGAACGAACATGGTGAGAAGTTGAGCTTTATGCTTACTTTAACTTGTGTGCGTTTTCAAACTTGCCATCAATTAGTGGTCATTGTTAATAAACATATATTTTATAAAATACCGTCAATAACTGTATAAAACAGTAAGGCTCAGAATGGCTTGGCTAGTATGTTTGTAAGGGGCATCACAAGACTGCCAGTCACTGATATTTATTAAAGCACATAAGAACACATGCGCTTTAATGAGCAGTTGACTTGTGTCTCTCTTAGGGAGGTGCTGAAGGAGGATGAATCTGGATCTCTCAAAGCCACTGTGGAGGATATTCTTTTCCAGGCGAAGAGGAAAAGGTACAACACTCAAATGCAAAAATATGAAAATGAGTTTGAGCTGATTGCATATTGCTTTGATATTAACTTACTGTCACATTACAGAGTGTTTGATAGTCATGGACAAGTTCGGCTTGGGATGGTACGATGCATTTTACCGTCCTCCATAGTTTTTAGTCCACAGTCTTTTGTTGGCAGAGAATGATCATAATCATGCACATAATTCCCACCAAACCAGATGCGACACCTCTTCGTGATCATTGACTCATCTAGATCAATGGAAGATCAAGACCTGAAGCCCAACAGGCTCACCTCCACCTTGAAGGTTAGTGGCACTGCATCTGTAGTGGCACGCGGAAGCCTAACATTGTATGAAATCTGACCTTTCATTTTGCGTTCTTCAGCTGATGGAGTATTTTGTAGAGGAATACTTTGACCAGAATCCAATCAGTCAGGTAATGCACTTGTCTCTGTATCTGTCTGAGAGTGTTTACAGCCTGTGCAGCTTATGTTAACTGTACCGTATCTTCACAGATAGGGATCATTACCACTAAGAACAAGAGGGCAGAGAAGCTCACTGATCTTGCAGGTTGATGCATTAGTATTATGTTAGCATGTTTGAGAAGTTTTCTTTATCGTTATCTTCACTTGACATTATTTTACTCTTGCCAGGGAACCCTAAGAAGCATATAGCAGCTCTGAAGAAAGCCGTGGACTCCACATGTGTTGGCGAACCATCTCTCTACAACTCTCTGAACTTGGCCATGCAGACTCTGAAGTAAGGCACTTGTCACTTCCACCTGGAGACCGGGCTTAATAATCTACATATCCCTTTACCGCAGTAGTTATATATCTATTTTCCTGCAGACACATGCCTGCTCATACAAGTAAAGAGATCCTGGTTGTTTTCAGCAGTCTTACCACCTGTGACCCAGCAAACATCTATGAGCTTATCAAAGTGAGTTGTTAATGGCCGCATGCTGCAGTAGTTAGTATAGTTTGATGAACATTGATTTCTTTGTTGTCTTGTGCTTTAATATATCAACAGACTCTAAATGGTTTGAAGATCAGAGTGTCTGTGATCGGTCTGTCAGCAGAGGTTCGGGTGTGCACCATCCTCACGAGAGAAACTGGAGGTTGGTAGTCTTACTTTAACCTGATTTCTCACTTGTATAATGTTTTCTAAATTCTGTTTGGCCCAATAGGATCCTACAATGTGATTCTGGATGAGAGTCATTTTAAAGAGCTGCTGATGCTGCATGTGAAGCCGCCTCCAGCCAGCTCCTCCTCAGAGTGCTCCCTCATTCGCATGGGTAATCACACAGCCATTGTCACCACATTTACACTATTTAAACTGAGTAAAATGTTGAAAGTAAACACTTATTACTTATAGCTAAATGCTTAGTTCAAAATTAGCCAAAGTATATGTAGAATTGGGAATTTTCTGCTATTCTGTATATATTTTATGTGTTCACTGCACTGAAAATGTAAAGGTGTCTAGGATTTATTGTGATTAATGTCTGGGAAATTATTAGTGTAAGCTAGAATATGTATTCTTCTACAATATTTTTAATTTGCATAATAATTTGTTTAGGTTTCCCCCAGCATGTCATAGCCTCCATGTCTGATCAGGATGCCAAGCCCTCGTTCAGCATGTCGTGAGTACAGTTGAAATCTTATGTATGTAATCTTACGCTCACCAACGCTGAATCTTTTTTTTTTTTAAAAATGTTGAAATAATATTATCAAATATTACAACAGTTTAAAATAACTGTTTTAATATAATGTAATACAATATAATGGCAAAGCTGAATTACATGTCCCTTCAGAAATATTCTAATATGCTGATTGGCTGCTGAAGAAAGAATTTGTTTTGTTATCAACAGTATTGGGGAAAGTTACTTTTAAAAGGCGTGCATTTTTCCATTGCATGGAAAGCAATGTGCTGCGTGCGTTACTTTTGCATTACTTTTGTGTTACTTCTTAAATCTGAGCAGGGCTTGATTGTTTATTTTTAATATAAGAAGTTCTATTTATAGCAAATGTAAAAGCCCCTTCACACTAAATAATATTATGAATAAACCTCAGGCTAAAGAAAAAGTACATTCACATCTGTAAAATATAATACAGGAGGAGAAGGTTCAATACTCTTCAGCAATTAAACAAACAATGAAGCACAATTGTCAGTTTATCTAAAGTCATCATTGCTTATTAGTGTGGTTGAACAGGGTCATCAAAGGTCAGCAGCAAAGACATTGGTTAATAAAATTGGATTAGATACATTTGTGCTATTTAACATATTTAATTATTACAGATTTTCATCATATTCTGAGTTTGCATTTCAGTTTTAATTAATTTGAATGAATACTCAATATTTTTTTTTGTTGTTGTTGCTTATTTGCGAGTGAGATGAATTAATCCTCATTTATGTTTGAATGGTATCTTTAATGTATAAATAATTGTACTATTTATCCTTGGAAATTATTAATTCTACTTTATTTTCTAATATATTTCAGGCACCTAGACAGCGCTGGTGAACCAGGACTCACTCTTGGTGGCTACTACTGCCCACAATGCAGAGCCAAATACACTGAGCTGCCAGTGGAGTGTAAAGTGTGTGGTATGTTCTCAGCGTGTCCCTGTTCTTCAGTCTGTACACTAATCTTTAGTTCTCACAGTCTCTTCTCTCTGGTACAGGTCTGACTCTTGTTTCTGCTCCTCACCTGGCCCGTTCTTTCCATCACCTCTTCCCCCTCGAGGCCTTTCAGGAGACCCCCCTGGAGGAGTATGAGGGCGAGAGGTGAGCTCTACACTCACTCTGTGAAAACCCCTCTGTCTCATCACAGCCTATTTCATAGCACTTATCTGTCTTTCAGGTTCTGTGAAGCTTGCCAAGGAGAGTTGAAAGACAAAAGTGTAGGTTTTCCCATTCAAGATCTTTTGCATGAGAGCATTAATGGCTTCTTATTTAAAATAACATTTAGCCTCTTTGTTTTCTCCTCTCTGCAGGTGTTTAGTTGTCTAGCATGTAAAAAAGTGTTCTGCGTGGAGTGTGATCTCTTCATACATGACACACTGCACTGCTGTCCTGGCTGCATGCAGACTGACAGGAAGTCCTGATGTAAGATGGCCTGACTACGAGACATCTGTGAACTTCAGTACGCAAGTAGAAACTGAGAGATGCAGAAGAAAAGGAGGAAGTCATAAGCCATGGATTCAGATTCTTACTGATAATTTAGGCTTAATGTATTGAAAGCCAATGGTTGTCAGGGTCTTTGGCATCTTTCTGGTTTTATGCATCATAGTTGTGCTCAAGATGTTACTGTATGAAATGGTGCCCCCTATGGGGAAAAGTGTCTCACTGGACCAAATCAAACCAGCATCAGAGAAAAACATTTTGTGCTGTTTTCTTCAACTGTCCTATTTCTGTTTAAGCCACTGAGTTGTATTGAGATTTAAGATGACAGCTGTTTCTATATTTTGTTTTCTACATACCATGTTAATATACCTGCCTGTGCTCAATTATGCAGATTCAAACTTTTTAATTGTTCAAACAAATTACATTTTTCTTTTAAAACCGTACTGACTTGAATGGTTTTATATATATATATTGCTGGTTTGAGTTTAAGGTGTTGCAGCAAAATGTCTTGATTTCTAGAGTTGAAAAGAGTTGCAAGGACAGAACAGTGTTATGACAAAAATAAAAGATACCACAAAAGTAATCAAATTCACAAGAATGTAATTTCAGTATGAACGGTTGGAGACAGATGAGATTCTTACAATTTTCCTGTACAAGCAATGGTACAGCTCTTCAAAAATATTCACCCCATATTCACAAATTCAGTATCGCTGATTTCACACACTTTAGCACACCAAAGTTCTTATCAAAACACTTTGAATCATATTAAATTGCATTATAAAATGTATACGCCTAAAACTTTGACATTCACAGAAAAAGTGCTTCACAGCTCTGTATTTTTGTGCTGGTCATAGTGTCTGTGCAGCCAGGCCTTCAGCAGTGGGAGGTTCTTATCCATCCAACGAATGTTCTCTTCAATGTTCTCCAGGGCTTGCTGAATACATCTCAGTTCTGCTCCGGTCTCAGCCCGCAATGAAGTGAAGAAACTACGAATCTGATGAAGCAGAAAAACACATTGCGTCATGGAAGTCTTCTGAGTACAGGATGAGATATGTTTTTGGTCTAGACCAAATGATGAAAACTCCCAATTCTCTGTTGTCCTTACTATATATATATATATATATATATATATATATATATATAAAAAATAATTGCCTCGGTTAGCATTTTGCTGGTGGAATATTGGTTGGTCACTCCCACTACCATGTGCGCTATAGAGTGTGAGCCAAGATCAAACCTACAAACATATTTGAAGTCATTACAGGGCTCAGACTATACCACTACTGTGTGTCTAATGAAATCAGTATCTCACTTCTTAATCAGGGAGTCCCAGTTAGCTTTTAAAAAGTCCCATGCGTGTTTGTAGGCCTTAGGATTTTTACTGACTGAAGTCACAACATATGGCAGATCCTGAGTCTTCATCACCTCTCCCACCAGACTCTGCTCCATCATCCTGATACAAATTAAGGATCACGTTAGCGATTATTCTTATTTTCCTAAACTTGTGTATATCTGAATGTCTCACCATTTAAGCTTGTGATCGAGAGGGCTGGTCGTGAGGGCCATCTTTATCCTATTCTTCATCGAGATGTACATAGACTCCTTGTACTTCTCAAATAGGAATTCCCAGCCATCCTCAGTCCGGGCGCCAACAGAAAACACAGCCATAGTAACGTCATTAGGAAGACTAGAGGCAAAAAAGTGAATTTTTTTCTTACGGTTTCATTCATTAAGGGAAGAGAAGCGCTATTACTTTTTCCAGAGTAACAGTAGAGACCAAAGTGTTCAAAAGGAAGTTTCAGAAAGGAAAGAAAATTATGAGCTCTCACCTCATATTTCCATCCGAGTCCCTCCACTGGTTGAAGAGCTGGGTAGCAGTGCTGACACAGGGAGGATGACCCCGCACACAGCCGAACAGGAGAAGGTAGCTGCGCAGCATCCTCTGAGACACAGAGCCATCATCAGTCCACGACTGCTGGTCTATGAGCTTCCTGAACAGCTGCAGTATGTAGCCCTGGATCACAGAGAGAACCAGCATCAGTTACATATTTACAGCAGGAACAAGACATTACTTGTACAGCTCAATAAAAACAACAACAATGATAAAAGCCCTTGTTGGTCAGTTTTTTAAATGGATTAACAAGGGCTTTCACACATTTCCGTTACTATTCCAATGGTCATGATTATTTAAGAATCACATATTAACAAAGAGCCCTTTTCTAGACAATTAAATACTTTAGAAATTTTACTATAAAGTCTAAATTCATTAAAGAAATGTCCATGGCATTTTAAAAATGTATTTACCTGCCAGGATTATCTGGAATTCTCTAGGCCAGAAATCAGTCATTTTACAGATAACAAAATTACAATATTTCCATACCAAATTTTATCATGTTCAAAAGTTTGGCATCAGTGTAAGAGAAAAAAAGAATTAATACTTCTAATGCACTGGATTGATTAAAAGGTATAGTAAACATTTATACATCATCTATTTCAAATAAATTATTTTTTTGTTTCTTAAGTACTAAATCTGCATGTTGGAGTGATTTCTGAACGATCATGTGACACTGAAGACAGGAATAATGGCCGCTGAAAACTCAGCTTTACAATCACAGTTTTTATTGCACTATTGAATTATTATTTTTATTGAATTATGTATTATTAAATGTCAAGATACATTTTAGTCTCAGAATTTAACAGACTGAAAAGAAGCTAACTGTAAATCAGAATTAATCCACAAGATCAGTGTGATCACTGACTGACCTTCATCTGGTTCTCCAGCTCCAGCATGTCTCTCTTCTCCATCAGTTTGTACAGAGGCACAAGCTCACTGAAGCCCTGTGTCACTGGCATGATCTCAGTTTCCTTGCTTAGGTACAGGGTCAGGTCTAAAGCCTTATCCAGGGGAAGCTTACCAACACTGTCCAGAACACACGGAGGGAGGATGTTTTAAAACCAACCAGGGCATGAGAGCAACACTTTTATTGTATGATCTGCAGTACTTTACATTGACTTCTGATCATTTTGACATATTTTCTTCCCACTGACCAATAAGAGCGCATAATGTACGCTGGAGAATGAGGACTGACCTGACCAGCTGGAAGGCGTTGTTGATGAGGCTTGCGCGGTCATTGCTGCTGAGCGCTGTGTGATTGTGTTTGAGCAGCGTGATGAGGTCATCCCAGCCGGAACCCTCATAATGCACAATGTAATATCCACTCATGTCCACATTAAACTTGATCCAGTCCACCTCCTCTGGCAGATACAGAACATCTGTGACGACACACAACAGACCTGTTAGAAATCAGTGCTACCTGTATAGTGTTTTATCAATGATCTTTCAGTCTTTGTGTTGTTTAGAGATGCTTAAACACTGACATTTTACAAACTTTAAATTTGTAAATATTATCATAATTTAGTAATATTATTAAATAATTGAGGTATTATTAAATAATAATACCTGTTTTGGTCTTAAGCAGGAAGCGGTGCACTGTGGTTGAGTCACTGGTAATGTAAGTCAATGGAACGTGCCACAGGAAGCTGTAAGATCAAGAATTTACAAGCGTAAAAAAAAACAATAAGTGTAAAAATAATTCAAATCTTTATAAAGCCCTGTGTACACAAAGAAGGACTTGCTGTGACAAAGCAAGATTTGGTTTTAAAACAGTACCATACATTTTTACTAGATGAAATTAGCTTTTAAATAATTTCCAATGTGGTCATTTTCACGGCAAATAATACATGTTTGTACACGTACATGGTGTGTGTAAATGTCTGTAGAGGGCTAAAAGTATAAACCCTAAATAAACCATATTAAAAAAAACACTATCAGTATCACAAGGGTAAAAATTAAGAAGCTGCCGATCTTTGATATTAATATTAAACCTGGATGTTTGTGAGGGGTCATCACTCTTGAGGTAACGCTCTTGACTTAGTCTGACTTCTCGACCTTTGACCTCCACCGTAATGAGTGGAAAGCCCTCCTGCAATGTCCATGTCTCCATCATAGCTTTAACATCCAGCTCATCCTCAGAGTGCCATTTCTAAAACATAAAATATCACAGAAATACATCACAAGACCAGTTAATAACAGGGTAAAGAGAGTTAATGATGTAACAAAGCAACCCACAGAAGCTCCAGAGTGTGAGACTGAGCGCTGACAGGACTCATCACCCTTCAGTCTGCCTTCATCCAGACCATCAGACTCACACACCTATACCAGAGAGAGACATTGAGACAAATCTTGTTACACTCACTATTATATCATGAGACATTTTGATCCTGTACTCCTAAAAACGTTCTGAAATTCTTTTTAATTTTCAATAGTGTAGCAAGAATCACAGATCACAAAGAAATCTTTTTTTTAAACAAGCAGCTTTCTGTTGGATAATGTGGCAAATTTGCTTAACCAGCTATGGTTGCATGGAATGATGACTGGATTTCACCTGGGAAACAACAGGTAAAAAGGCCCACACAGTTTACTGCATCTGCATCACACACGTCACTTGTACTCACATTGGTCAGACTCTCCCACAGGTTACTATTGACTGTATTCTGGTAACTGTAGCGTTTAAGATATTTCACAATGCCCAATTTAAACGCATCTGGAGTCAGAAACTCTCTCAGCATGTTCAGAATACAAGCCCCCTGAAATGACATGAACAATTGTAAAATGGATTTAAAAAGCTTTTGAAAGAGTATAACAAGAAAAACATTGCACAGGAAACTTTCCAAAGTTTTATTATGCACCTTGTCATAGGAAACATCATCAAACATTTCCTGTATCTGAGCAGGATTCTCCACAGGTGTGGACACTGGATGAGAGGAGCTCAAGGAGTCTACCTCCATGGCCTCAAAACACTTGTCTAAGAAATAATCCTCCTGTGGCACAAAGAAGATTGGGCTTCATATTAGCAAAAATCTTCATCCAGCTCATGCTGAGGCCTTTTAAAATTATGAAAATAAAAAGCCAAAAGAAAATGAAGGCAACAGTCCTGCAATATTACAAAAACTTACAACTTGCAGTTCAGGATTGGTGATGTTGACAGACACAAACTCCATGAACTTGGCAAAACCTTCATTCAGCCACAGATCATTCCACCACTGCATGGTCACCAGGTTTCCAAACCACTGACAAGAACATACAAAGAATGATTAATTCCTTAATTAACCAAAGCAACATATAAATTACCATAATAGTTAACTGATGTCTTAAGTTCACCTGATGGGCCAGTTCATGGGCGATGATCATCGTGATGCCCAGCTTGTCAGAAGCAGAAGACTTATGTGGGTCAAAAAGAAGGGCTGATTCCCGGTAGGTGGTCAGACCCCAATTCTCCATCGCTCCAGACTGGAAGTCTGGGATGGCAGCAAGATCTACAGAGCAGATTATATAAATAGTGACCTCAGAAACATGCCTTTTGCATTTTAAGAAGTAGACAAAATGCCTATGTGGAGCAAACCCTGTTTAGGTAGAGGGTATGGAATGTCAAAGTAGTCATCATAGAAGTCAAGCAGCTTCACTGCAGCATCCAGAGCAAACTCTGCCTGGTCGATCTTCTCTGGCACAGCATACACTGAAATCTGAATTCACATTAAATAAAAACATTTATGGAGCATCACAAAAAGTAATAATTGATGGAGGTGGTATTTTATAGTACATAAGTGCTTGGTTCGGTTTTAATGATTTAAGATGGATCATCTTCTAACCTGGACTCCATGCTGACTCATTTTGCTGACAGACAGAAAGTCAGAGACAATGAAGGCCACCAGGTATGTGCTCATCTTAACACTCATATCAAACTGGTCCTCAAACAGGCCGCCTGGTAGCTCTGATGTTCTCAGCTGGAGTAAAGAAAGAACAAAGAGTAGACTCAACAGAAGAATCACAGTCTCCAGCGGCAGATTAATAGTTCATGTACTTTATGATTTTTTCAGCTTTTAGTCAGAAAACAGCAGGAGTGATCAGTGGCCGTTCTGGGGATATTATAACAACACCTTAGGCATGTTTGAGAGGGCAATATGCTTTGCTTCTCTGCGAATCCGCATGGAAAAGTTGGCTTTGAAGGCAGGTTCATCAAAACAGGGAAAAGCTGCCCGGGCACTAGTCGGCTCAAACTGCGTAGAAGCCACAACCCTGAGAATGTGATTTGCATATCATCAGATTATTGCATTTAAAAAATAAGAAGATAATATTCAAAGCCACTCATAGATATTGGCTGTGCTTACATAAGGGTTCTCACCTGAGGTCTCCCTTGCTGGTGCGGTATGTGCTTTTGTAAAATCCATGAAAGCTCTCAGAGAGTTTGGCGGCAAACTCCAGTTGAATTGAATATATATGGCCTCTCTTCAGCACTGCATGCTCAGATATAAGCGCAATCTGCTGGAAGAATGGGTACTCTAGCACCTTTAGGGCCTGTAGCTGACTTAAGTCTGAATCTAGCAACCTTGCATCGGAAATATGAAGATCCTTGCTGTGCAGTATGATATTCTTGGTGTTTTCGAGGACCTTAATTTGGATCTGCACCATTCCAGTAAAGTCTAAACTTGTGAGGTTGGGATGAATAAGGAGATGGTAATGAAGGGGTGATGCTGTGTCTGGAAGTCTCATTTTGTTCCATGGGAAGGGTTCTCCATTGGTTGATGTGGGGAAGGAAGTGGTCTCTTGACCCCAGAGGTGAATTGGCAAAACTATGAGATTCACAAGCAGAGCAAAGCGAATCATGGCTGCCCAATACAACACTGTAGGGAACACGTGAAAAACAACACAATCCAATGAGCTCAATACGTACTTGATTACTTTAAACAAGTTCTGTTTACGCCTTGTTTAAAAATAATTTAAACTTAATTTAAAGTGCCCCTATTATGCCATTTTAAAGGTTGCTAATATTGTTTTATGAGTCAATTAAAACAGGTTTACATGTAT
>JAUMHE010000048.1:4801681-4829339 GCA_032359235.1 Enteromius mattozi
TTGTATCACAGGAATAAATTACATTTTAAAATATATTCACACAGAAAACAGTTATTTTAAATTGAAATAATATTTCATAATATTACAGTTTTTTCTGGATTTTTAATCTAACAAATGCAGCCTTGATAGACAAGAAACATTAAATATCTTACTGATCCCAAATTTTTGAACGGTAGTGTATATATATATATATATATATGTGTGTGTGTGTGTGTGTGTTGGTAGTTATTGTATTGGTTGTGTGTAGTCTTAACAATGTTTTGGACACATTGTAACTGGAAACAAGAAAAGTCACAGAATGGGACAAAGTCTTTACATTTGTATTTGTGATGACTCTTTGTGGATGTCATAACATGTGTTGCGTCAGTCAATGCTTATAATACACGACTAGAACATGTAGTTTTATAGTCAACCCAGAGATAAAGTCCAACGTAACATTTCACTAAAATCATTAATGAGTAAACTTTATGGTTTAGCTGAATCTCTCTTATCAGGAATGACTATGACAAAATGACAAAATAGCGACCCTCATTCATATGATCATGACACTTAAGATTTTTCACACCCTCCTACCCACCACCACTCATCACAGGCTATATTAGAGGAGGACAGGGTTGGTTAGACACATTCAGGAGGTGCACTGAGGCCTTTGACAAACTAACACTATGCTTAAGGAGGTGTTGTTGGGTGCCTTCACAGGAGCAGTGGCTTTGACTATAGGGATTCTGCTGGGACACTTCGCCATTGACAAAGGCAGTTCGGTGCCAGACTGGGTCCGGGATGCATCTCGTGATGTGGACGAAAGTATGATTGAGAAATTCCTTGCAGAACTAGACACCAGACAACTTGAAGAGAACCTCAGGTGAGGTATATATATGGAGGCACATGAGTATGAGATTCAAAGACGATTAAATGACCAGCTTTTCAGAACACCTAAGATCATTTCTCATGACATGAGATTGTTTGTTCCAGCTGAATTGAGAATTTACTTGGTCTCCTTTATTCAAAGGGAGCTGACTAAGGTTCCCCACATGGCCACCACCCCTGGAGATGAAGCAACTGTAGATTTTATGCTGAAGAGATGGCAGGACCCCACCACAGGCTTGGACAGTGCATGGAGGGAAGACTACAAGGTCTATCTGTCATTCCCAAACAAAACAAGCCCCAACAAAGTGTCTGTTGGTAAGACTGAATATCTAGTCACATGGTTTCAAAACAGCTCTGTGGAATTCTAGTTTGTGAAATTTTACTTTTAGCACCCTGAATGCAGTCAAAATAATCATATACTGTACAAAAATGATAAATGATTTATAAAAAAAAAAAAAAAAATAAAGGAAGGAACTGTTTTATTTAGTTGATCCAGCAAACACAGTCTTGTTTGTGGCAAGAGAGCGAGAGAAGGCATACAGACCAGAACAGGAAGACCCAGAGGTGGTCCAGCCATTCGCCGCATATTCCCCCGCAGGAAACGTCATGGTTAATATACTTTACAGTTCATGCATGCTTGAATAAACAATGAATCAATGAATTTAAACAATGAAATCTTTGAACAAACAATGTTTATAATTTAAATTCATTTTTAATGAAATATTTAGATTTCAAGGTTTTAGTGTTGCACTTTTGAACTTTCTGTTAATCTTTAAAAACATATATCATGTTGTCCACAAAAATATTAAACAGCACAACTGTTTTCAAGATTGATAATATTAATAAATGGAAAACAGTGACTTAAACAGTTAAATTGTAATAACATTTCAAAATATAACATTTTCAAATATTTTGATCAAATAAACATAGCTTTGGTGAAACGTCTTCCTTCAAAAACATTACAAATCTTACTGACACCACACTTTTGAATCTTAATTTTTTTTTTTGTTATTTTAATGTTATTACTTTTATAATTGCCTTGCCTCATCTCTAACATCAGTTTTTCCAAAAAAATGATGGAGGTGATGGTGATGGAGGTTTTATCATTACAGAAAATCTGTTATCTTATGACACTGTAATGACAGACATAAGGTATGACATAATTGAGCAAGAGATGAAAACTGTCTTTATTACACTTGATGGTTCTAGAAAAAAAACAGAGGGTGTGATAACCTTTGGGGCTATCAGACTATATGACACAGTAGTAAAATCATCCAATGATTGTTATTCACTTTTTCTTTTACTGATGTCCATTATTGACTTTACAAATAAGGGCTTATTGTCAGCAAAACTAACTTTATCAAAGGCTGATAAAATTATTTCATTATTATACAGATATTATAAAAGTGATATTTATGCCAGAATCAAATTGTGATATAGTCCAATATAGTGACTCATCTGTTTTATATGCAGGGAAAACTTGTCTATGCAAACCAAGGTAAAATGAGTGACTATGAGCATTTAAACAAAACGCTGGATCTGACGGGAACCGTCGCCATCACCAGATACGGAGGAGAAGGGAGATCTAAAAAGGTGAGAAGACACTAGTTAAATCTCTCAGAACCTTTCAGGACATTTATCAAGATAAGGAAAATGCAGGATTAGCTTTTAGTTCAGATCTCTGACACGATCTAGATAGTATAGTTTTATTGCCTTAAATGCGTAAAAACATTTTTACTCTTCTGTGGCATGAAAATAACAGGCTATAAATGCAGCCAAGTTTGGAATCGTTGGGGTGCTGGTGTATACTGAGCCGTATGACATGAACGATGGCCTGGTGTCAGAAGATGAAACCTACCCTCACTCCTGGTATCTCCCACCTTCTGGGGTCGAGCGAGGCTCATACAACACCGATTTTGGAGACTTGTTAACACCTTACTTAGCTGCAAAGGGTAACTGAGTCTTTTTGATATCTAAACACATAAGGCACATGACATAGGATACGACGTGTGTAAATGTTTTCATTTGTAGATGATACCTACAGAATACCAAAAGAAGACATAACAGGTATTCCACCAATTCCAGCACAGCCAATCGGGTTTGAGGATGCTGAAAGATTAATCTGGTAAGTCTGACTGTTTAAATATGTATTTTCTTTCTTTAGTTAATCACTTTTAGAAAGATTCCTTCTAATTTTTGACTGAATTATGTGTATCAGTGAGCTCGATGGGGACGAGGCCCCTGATAGTTGGCAAGGCTCATTAAACTGCACATACAAACTTGGTGGGCCAGGGTTCAAAAACACATCTACCTTCAGCAACAGGTAAATGCTGCATATTTGTGCCCAATCTTCTGATGTCTGAACAAGTATGGTTATTTGTTGAAAGGTTATAAAGTTGAATTAAAAGAATGTTTTGTCTCTCAGCAATGTGCACTTGGACATTTATAACACTGAGAGGCTGGAATATTCAGCAAATGTTATGGGAATAATCCGAGGCAGTGTGGAGCCAGGTATGTTGGATTTGTCATAACGTTAACAAGCAAAAATACATGTTGTCCCAATATACACAGGTCACAAAAAGTATTTATACACTTAAGTCACACTTGAAATGTCGAAATAATTTTTTTAGCATCAGATGTGCATACCAGAATGATTTCTTTCTTGTAATATGTTGTTAAATACAACCAAATACATTTTGAGGAACTTACGAATTGCATTTGCAAACTATATTTTTGTATGTGTGTTGTTCAGACAGGTACGTGATTTATGGGAACCACAGGGACAGCTGGGTCCACGGAGCCATTGACCCCAGCAGCGGCACATCAGTGATGCTTGAGATCACCAGAGTGCTGGGGAAGATGGTGAAGGAAGGTCAGGCCTAATGACAGCCACTGCCTTTGCCATTAGATGTGACTGTAGGGATGGTTGTAATGACCCAAATGTGAGCCTGGAGCACAAAACCATCTTAAGTTGCAAGGGTATATTTTAGCAATAAGCCAAAAAACATTATTTGGGTCAAAATGATAGATTTTTCTTTTATACCAAAAATCATTAGTATATTATCCATTTTGTAAATTTCCTGCCATGAATATATCAAAGCTTAATTTTTAATTAAAAATATGCATTGCCTAGAACTTCATTTGAAAGCGAATAATTCAAGGGTGATTTTTTCAATAGGTATTTAGATTTATTTGCACCCTCAAATTCGGACTTTTCAAATATTTGTATCTTGGCCAAATATTGTACTATCCCATTAATGGAAAGCTTATTTATTCAGCTTTTATGTGATGTATAAATCTCAATTTTGAAAAATTTACTGGTTTTGTGGTCCAGGGTCTCAAATGAAGTAATTTGCTATGACACTAGGAGTATTATGGAAGGAACATTGTGTTCTTAAAACTATGAGCACTGGGTATAACAATAAAGAAAAAAATGCATATACATATAACAATGCATCAAAATCTAGTCAGGCACAATCTGAAAGAATAACAAAAATCAAATCATATTCATTTGCATCTACCTGACAGGGAAATGGCGACCTCGGAGGTCCATTATCTTTGGCAGTTGGGGAGCGGAAGAATTTGGCCTTATTGGATCTGCAGAATACACAGAGGTTTGTTGATAAAGACATCAGTCGCATTATTAAAAAAACTTGGATCATAAAACATCACATTGGTGTTAAAAGAAATGCTCATTCTCAGGAGTACTTCAGTAAGCTGAGTGAACGCACTGTGGCGTACATCAATGTGGACATCTCAGTGTTTGGTAGCACTTTCTTTTTTCGTCAGAATATGATTTTCATCCTGATTTCGACTTGCTGAAATCTTGTCTGTCCATCACAGCTAATGCGACTCTCAGGGCTTCTGCTTCTCCAGCAGCACAGAGTGTGATATTCACTGCCTCCAAACAGGTGAGCAACAAATCCTCTATCCTCTATGTTACTTTATCTGAGATGTGACTTTCATCATGCTTTGATGAGTCATGTGCTTTCAGGTAAAAGCACCTGGAACAACCACAACAGTCTATGAGAACTGGAAGCAATATTCCAACAGAACCAGTCCAAATTATGGGACTATACCAAAGTATGTTCGTAATTTACCTCATGATTCGACTTTATATTTGAATACCAGGTGATTGTTCTCAATACTGTTCATTGTATTTTCAGTTTGGGGTTCTTGACAGGAGCAGGAAGTGATTATGCTGCTTTTATGCACTACCTTGGAATAACGTCTATGGACATTTCCTATTATTATGACCGGGTATGTGGTCAGCAGTGCTGAGGCAATCAAGCACTTGGCATTGAAAAAAGTTGTTTAATATTAAGAACACATTCTCCATCCCTTTGCAGAGCAAAACAAGAGCGCGAATCTACCCAGCCTACCACACGGCTTACGACACCTTTGACTACGCATCTAGATACATTGATCCAGGTGAACTGAATACTGAGCTTCCCAACGGAGACAATACTATAACCCCTCTTTTAATATTAATCTGCCAGGTTTTGTCTGTTCTATTTTAAATTCAAATTACTTTCCATTATGCAGGTTTTACAAGTCACCAGGCAGTAGCCAGGACAGCAGGGAATGTGCTGCTGCGATTGGCTGACAGTCTTCTCCTACCTTTCAACTGCAGTGACTATGCAGAGAGTCTAGAGCAGTACCTCAGTCAGGCGGTAACAACCTTTGAAGAAAAACTTGTGGCTAAAGGAATCTCTATGGGTGAGCTAACAGGATTTTCCAGGCTGCTTTGTTTGAAGGAAATGTTAATCATAATAAGTAAATTTTGCCAGCCTAAATGTTCGTACTGGGTGAGGGAGATGGAAGTACAGAAGTGTCAAAGTGAGTACCTTTTCCTATCCCAGAATCCTTGAAGAAAGCTGTGCAGCTATTCCGTGACACAGCCACTAAACTGGACCGTTTGATCAGGGATTCAGATCTAGCAAAAGAAACGTAAGTTATTACTGTAAAGCCTGACATATGAAAAAGTAAAATAATAAAGTATTTTGGAAAGTAATATATATATATATATATATATATATAACAGCTAATTGAGCCTTTAGAAAATATAAAAGAGATTTTATGGCTTACATAATATTACAGAGGAGAATATGGAGAGCATGAGAAACAAAAACTGAGCAAACATTTACAGTTTGATTGAGATTACAGTGAGATGGAAGTCTGATAGCTTGCAAATGGAAACCAACTTTTTAACACTACAGCAGACTAACATAAATTATGTCAGTTTATTAAAAAAACATTTTTTATAAGCTCTATATAATGCATAATATAATGCACTGCAATACAATGATGATATATACACACATTCTTGAAAAAATTTAATTTAATACTTTTAACATTTTTCCAAAAAATACAAATTTTACTATTAATTTAGTTGGTAATTTAGATGGCTGAGATATCTGCTTATCAAATACGATACAGTAGGTTTTAGAGGGTTGAAGAGATGTAAAAACCACCTGCTGTGGTGTCATATTGGAATAAACAAAACTTCTGTTTAAACAACAGGCCCCTGAAGGTTCGCCAAATTAATGACCAGCTCATGCTGCTGGACAGGGCTTTCCTTGACCCGCTGGCATTCCCGGAACAATATGGTTTCAGGTATGAAGCAGCATTATTAAAACGTCTTGCTACTAATGACCGGTCCCTTATGAATATTAATCAGCATCCCCCAGACCACTCTCTCCATTTGTTCATGCGATGTCACACCTGTTTGCAATCACTTGTAATGCTGTCTGGCACCACACAGGCATGTGATATGGGCGTCGAGGTCATCAAGCGTGCCCACCTTCCCCGGCCTAGCAGATGCAGTAGAGAAGGCTGAGAGCTCTGGGCTGAAGGAAGACTGGGATCAGGCTCACAAACACATATCCATCGTCACACAGGCCATCGCAGGAGCTGCACACACACTGGATGATGTGATTTAATACAAAGGAAGAAATGTTTTACTGCTTTCGCCTACATTTCTCTCAGAGCTGTTAAACAGCCAGAAGGTGTATCAACCTTTAAATCATGTACAAATGTAAAAAATAGAGAGATTTCTGGAGGAACTAAATTATGACTACTACTACTATTCCTGGCAGATTTCTAGTGCACTATGAAACAAAAACCTGAAAACTCATTTGACTAGAGGTTTATAGTAATATTTACTTGTCTGAAATAAAGATTGAAAGTGCCTTCTGTATTAAAGGGATGGTTCACCCTTCATTTGTGATCATTTACCCACATTTAGGTCATCTGTATGCTTTTTCTTCTTCTGTGGTACATGAAAGAACAGAAATTATTTTAAAACTGTTTTTATCCATACACTGTAAGTCATTGGGGTCCAAAACAACAAATTCATGCTATTTTCAACCTTAGTGAAAAATTAGCAAAATGTAATATTGTTAACTGGTACAGTCTGCAAAAGTTTGCGCTTACAACACATTAATTAAAATGTTTTAAATATATATGACTTACAAAGGGACAGTTACATATGGAAAGGAAAAGAAACAGACAGAATATGCTCTTTTCAGGCATGATTTATTGAAAACACACCAAAGTGATACTCTACAAACCTGTATTTATCTTTAACAAGAGCAATTCTCTCTTCTGGGTATTAGTAAAATTAACAATACATTCGGTCACAGTGGCATTGCGCTAGGAAAGCATTAACAACTATATAATCAAACCCTTTTAATGTGTCTATCTTTTAAAAGTTTATAATACAATGTAATACAAGGCAAAACCCACCACCAGTCTAGACTACATTGAGAACACAGAGTGAGTGAAAGTGGGAGGAGCCAGAGGAGGTGCGTGTGTGTGTGTATGTGTGTCAGAGACAGAGAGAGAAAGAGACTAAGAGAGAGAGAGAGAGAAAGAAGGAGCGACAGAAAGAGAGAGCGAGAGCAGTTAGGGACCAATAAAACATATAAAACACACTTATTTTTATCTAACATGGAAAAAGGTTAAGGCACATGATAGTTACAAACACATTTGCTACCAAGTTGTACACATACTGAGTTTTGATGCTTTGAATTAGTGATATCTACAAAGGAAGGTTTCTCTTGAATCCATTTCAACATCCTTTTGTTTTTCTATAAATATACAATCTGATGCAAATTCACACTCTGGGAACTTCTTGTACTACACGGTACCAAAATCCTTTGGTTGTTTTCTGCAAAAAGGCAGTCAGGAACAGACAGTCAAATTTTAATAATGAAACTAGGCTAAAGATCTCGATGTGAACGTACACAACATTTCCTGTTTAAAAAGTCAGTCATTACACTGTTATTTTGTTATTAGGAGTCTCTGTTAAAACACCATGGAAAAAAACCTTGCTATAGAGAGTTATATATAGAATCACATGACAGAAATCAGATGATAAATGAGGTGTGTGCTGCATATTTCACATAATAAGTAAACTATATAGAAAAAAAGAAAGAAAACTATTTGTCGGTCTACTTAGCATGTCAGTTTTTGCCCATTTTTGTATATATATATATATATATATATATATATATAACACAGGATTTCTTTACACTGACAGTGGGAACATTTGAGTGTCCACAATTTAATATACAAATTATAACTGAACGAATAAAAACATTACAAATTTGTCATGCCTTTTGTGTTATACTCAAGAGATACATTTTTGACGTGAAAGTATTTTGGCTTACATGAAAGGAAGTATCTATCCCTGCTTCCCCTTTTGAAATTAATTCTTTAAAGTCAGATCATTTTGAACATGTTTTTCAATTGAATAAGGAATACTGAAAATAAATGCTTCCATTAACAAAACAAGATGTAAAAAGTATAAAATATAAATAGACAATGACTCTACAGCCTTTGATACACATTAAACTAAAGCAATGATCTGTTTATTATATTATTAATCATTTTTATACAAACATGGCCATGCTTCATGTACGGAATACTGAATGTGCTCTGAACAAACTGTTATGGATTCACATCTATCAATGTTATAAAGATGACTGTGACCTTTTTGCCCTCTTTTTTTAATATTTGTAACCTAATATACATTTATAAAACAACAAAAATATAAAATGTTTTTAAAATCTACTTTTATGACAACAGGAGCGAATGAATCCTCCTATCCCTCATACCACAATCTACATATTAACAAATAGATTTTAGTTTTCTCATTACCCCTTATTAAATAAACCAAAGCAATAGCTGGTAAGTGCCAGTGTTACCCAGCATGCCTCTGCAGCTCGACATGTCAAAGGGAATACGGGATCAGCAGACCAATTCCAGCTGAAAGCATAGCAGCTCTCCTTCTTTCAGCTCCGCCATGAGCAGGTGTCACTATGCAGGGTGAATCCCTGCTTTTCAACAACAGTTCTCAGTGAGAAGAAACAAACACAGTGATAATATGTCTTTAAAGTTGCTTTATAAAGCCAGCACACAGAAATTGCGAAAGCGTGCAGTTCAATATAGACCCCCCCCCCGCCCATCTTTTGTATGTGCCCCCACACCGCTGTAATGAACATCAACAACAACAAAAAAAAAACATTCCTTTTCTTCCTTTCACAAGTGTCCTTAACTCCTTTAGAAAACCCAAACTTTCATTAAAATGCTACAAAATGAAAAAAACAAAACAAAACACAATTCACTGCACTTCTGGGGAAAACAAATCCACGAAACAAACAGTAATCAGGCAGAAACATACAACCAAAATAATATAGGCAAAAATTATATTTTTTGTTTTGACATAAAAATAGTTTTTTTCTTATTTCCTTTATCCCTTCGATCCATTTCTTTCCAGTACACGTCCACGTCCATGACAGCACTTCCTGTACACTCAAATCAATCCATCATTCCGGCTCCATGACAGCTAATCCTCAGTTCTGGGTACACTACGTCCAGTGGGAATGTACATATGAGCAGGGTTTTTTTTTTTTTTTTTCTTTTCACTTGTTGAGAAATCTCAAAATATTGGCTGTTGAATGAAAGTTTGCATTTGACTCTTGCCCCTTTAGGCAAAAGTCTTCAGATGAGTCCACATCACGGTGAGCTCTGCGGTTAATGGCAGTGGTGACTTGTGAAATCCTTGTGTGGTAAGATGTGGCGCTGTTGCTAGCTAAGCCTGCGCGGAGAGGGCAGACATCAGACGACATGACCAGACTTAACATGTGTTCTAAAGACAGATATTTCAGTTACGGTCACAAACAAAGACATGATTGCATTTCTAAACATGTGCAAGATAATGTCTGCCAGAGGAAAGTGAACATGTTAAATGAATGATGGATGATTTTTAGGATGTTGACACAAAACGACATATAGCTTTTCTATATAACTTACCAGATTTAAACAAAATACCTAAACTTAAAAGCAAATATGATATTATGTTCGGTCTTCAACCAAATTTGTTTTCATGAATCACTAACTAATAAGATCCTCTGAACATGATCTAATTCTATGTTTCTATATGACTAGAAATCAACTGATGATGCTTTTCTGCCAGACAGATACAGTATGGGATGAAGAAAGCAGGGATGACGAGCAGATATTTGGCAAGCGTGAGAATGAAAATAAACAGATGATGGTAAAGCAAACCCAGAGAAGAAGTGTAGCTTGATCATTTTAGTCCACTTTCCATAGAAAACAAGTCAAAACCGTTTGGGGTCTGGATTTTGGGGTGAGGATTTATTTATTTTAAATGATTTTCCACAATCCTCATGAGGAAAATTATATTTGAAAATGATAGAGATCTGAAGTGCACTCATCAGTGTTGGATTCAGAGTCAGACAATGCACTTCTCTGGGTTAGACAGAGCAAATGATAACAAAGGAGGGATGTTATTTCATAAACAGGACGGGTGAGAACAAATCCAATATTATAAAAATTCCAAATCAAACACAGAAAACCTACCATGCATGCATTTAGACCCAGGAGTCAACAGGCTGAGGTTTAACATCACAAGCATCCACCAGACTGACAGTTGGCCTGTTGCTCCTGATATAGTGTTTCCTATTTGTGTCATTCTGCAGCAGCGGGAGAGGGGTTCAATTCAGCAAAACCAACAGTTTAAACACACAAAGAAAGGCCAGAGTTAGTCTTCGCAACAGGGAAAGCTCAAGGGGGAAAAACAGTTTGAAATGATAGTAGAGAGAGGTCATTCAAGTGAATGCATGCAAGGTCCATTCCGAAAACAACAAAACATTATTTGGCATATTTAGGTACAAAAGCGTGTTGTTTCAAGAAGGACCCCTAGAGGGAGCAACTTCATTGTATTAGTAGGGAAATAAACCCCTAATGTCTGCCAAATATTGAGGTAATAGAAAAAGAATGGATCTGTTTGTTCTGTTGACGTTCTGACAGTCACAGCAAAGCAGAAATCTGAATTCATTTTGACATCTATTAAAGCCTAACAAAGAAACACTTGAAAGAAGGCAGCTGTTTAGATACAAAGCCCTGTCATAACGCTGAGACGGACTACAGATGGTACAGAAATGTAGTCGGCAATAATGCAGCGCGTCCATGAAAACGCTCATCTATGAGCACAGTGTGGCCTCTCTCGAAAGTGAATCGCTCTCACGCTGGGCTCTGATAACACTCATAATATGAGATGACTCCATATAAAGTCAAGAGGGAGCAAGAGAACTCAATCTACTGTTGCAGAGGCACTTGATATGCAAGTCGAGCTCTCCTTCAGATGCCAGTCAGAGTGGGAAAACAGCAGCATCAGGCAGATTTTTAATAATTTCTACATTAATGACTTTAAAAATCACAATGCTGATGTTTAATTATCTATTTAAGCACAACATGGGGCTAACAACAGATTGTATGAGGGGAAGCCAAGTTGAAACATGCTTAACATGGACAGATACGAGTATCTTAAATATAAAGATATAGACTGTATCTGAAAGTCTGCTAGAGTAACTGATTACATGCAATCTGGATTACATAATGAGTTTGTAATTAGATTGAAATTGTAATTAGACTAAATTTCATTGTTATCTACAGACTACAGTTACTTTATTATCGATTACACATTATCCACTCAATAGCAATAAATTATTCATAAATTACTGATTCTCCCTAATTCTTTTTTTGTTTTGGTTTTTCATCTTTTACATTTTTAAAAATCTGTGTCATTTCTTATTTACATGTAATGGAGGGATTCCCAAACCTTTTTCCAGGAATATATATATATATATATATATATTTAATTTAATTTTAATGAAAGTACCTCTAAGATTTTTTAATATTTTATCAAATAAAATAAAACATTTTTAAAAATAATTCATATATATATATATATATATATATATATATATAGAGTGTTCTATTTTTGATCAATATTTTAATATAATTTATTTTAATTTTACATTATTTATTTAATTATTTACTTTTCATTAAAGTCACAAACACTCAGTTCCCCTTTAAACTAACTTGTTTGGGAAGCCTTAATAGTTCAGTGTAATGTTGTCAATAACAACGAATGCAATATATTTTCATTCTCTTTGCATTTTTATATTAATATGGCAGATTAGAAAGATTATCCAATGTGATAAATGTTAGGTCAAGGTAAGGTAAGCTAAAATAAATAAACAATTATATGAATTAAAATGTGTAATGTAATGGATGTAATTTGAAATGTTCTTTTCTCAACTGTGTCTGCCATCTTGGATTACATTTTTTATTTTTTGTATCTTACAAGGCATAATAATATTTGTAAAGTACCTGCTGTTTTTAACAGCCATCATACTGGTGTCATCTATGATGCCATAAAACCAGCATTGCCATTTCCACTTATTATATTGACTTTAGGATCATTTTTCATTAGGCTGTTTATAAATATGACCAGTCATTTGTCACGTTTCCAACATGAAAAGCACTTTAGTTTGTTTTGGTGAATCAAATGGCTTATTTTGGCTCAGACTGCCTATTGTTCTACAGATCTGACAAGACTGTTTTGCAGCCTTCCACTAATTAACAACTCACCACTTCACCGTGCACATGTTAATATATCATTTCTCGTTCTGCAGCAAAACTGCAGCGTTGGTGCCTAAGGCAGCTAATGAGACAGAGAGGATATTACCCCACTACCACAGACAGCACTGTCACGCAGTGTGCCTTCTCGGATTAAACAGATGTAGAAACGTGTCTCGCTTCTGACACTTCTGCTCTGACCTTTAACGGCTCCCGCTCCTGCAGATCCGACGAACCGTCGCTGCTCTTATACTTGGAGTCTTTGTCTCTCTGGTCAATCGTCGAATAGCCATCTAATGAGAGGGAAAGAAAGCAGAAAAGCTCTGTTATCATGATCGGCGTGTCAGCACCCTCAGCAGGGCTCTTCAAACAAGCAGCGACAGATCCCTCAACCTTCAGCTGGGAGCATCCCGTACGTGCTGCGTTCACAGATGTTCTCGTGCTCACAGCTGAGTGCGTGATGTGTGTGATTACTGTGCGGGTTTTGTGTTTGTGTGCATGCGGGCCGTGTGTACGAGACGTCCCCCACAGGCGCCGCATTTCATCACTTCCTTCTACCCACTCGAGCAGCACCCCATCCTCAGCCTCTGTCCAATTATTGTCAGTCAGGCTAGGAGAGGATGCTGCTTCAGTGGAGAAGATCAGAGAGACGGCACCATAACGAAGAGGAGGTACTCTGTAGTGAACAAGCAATCGTGCTTCTGTTCAAATTTTCATTGGCCCAAAACACACCAAACACAACAACACTACAAACATCTTATTAAAAGAGGGGTATTGCAGACAGCGTTGGAATGAAACTCTCGGGGGGGGAAGAAATGCTGTTAGAATGAAATTACTTTTAAAACTAAACACAACATTGCTTGGGAGGAATTTTAGGGGGAATGGAATTAGAGGGATTATGGTTTTGTATTCTCACAAAACCACATTAGTTTGTAGGGTTTTTTTTTTTGTTTATTTTGGAGGGCATGCCGACATTGTCTTACCTGGACCGAGTTCGTCCATAGGTATCATATCCCCACCGCTACACCCTCTGTTGCCTGCAAAGCATTTTACAGGCTGGATTTTTCACACCACTAACACTCACGATCACTTTTAATGAATGTCAATTTAAGTATAAAAAACTTGAAATGTTTAAAAAGTAGGTTAAATCAGAGAAGACACAGGAAGTGAGAACAATGGGATTTTGATACAAGTAACCACCCACCTCCATAAGCACAAGAACGACAATCATATTACACTCTGTCAATTCTTATATTACTATACGCTATTGTTTAAAGAGTTGGGGTCAGTATGATTTTTTCTAAAGTGCCCATTTGATGGATTATGAAAGGTTCATATTTTGGCTTTGGGAGTCCCAAACAAAGTGGCAAAGAATGAATTTGCATTTTCTTTAAGACCAACTGAAAAGACCAACAAATGGGCGGGCAAATATGCTAATGTTTCATGTTGAGGTCAACATGAAAAAGCTTGGGATTCGTTTTAAAAACGACTCGTTTCAATGATTCAACTCTTTCTTTTAAGTGACAGTAACTTCATTCACAGTGCATTTTCAGATTTAAAACTTAAAACAGGATATTTTCCATTTACTTGCAGCTGTAATTTTCAAAAATCCAAAATAGGGGCACTTTAAATAAAATTCCACAGAAAAATTAAAGTGTGATAAGACTAAATGTTTTTTAACACCAAATCAAAATATCAGAAAGATTTCTAAAGGAACATGCAACACTGTAAATACATCAAATTCAGCTTTAAAAATAATACATATATATTTTTAAAAATATATTTAAACAGAAAACAGTTTTCTTACATAGTAATAATATTCTCATAATATCATATATATACATATTTTTTACTATGTTTACATGCAATATAGAATTTTACTGTAGTTCAGATTAAATAAATGCTAGATATGCAAAGAAATGTCTAGATAAGCATAAGAGACTTTCAAAACCATTAAAAGACATTACCGTCCATTAATTTTTAAATGGTAATGCATATTTGAATATTTAGGAACACACTTAGAACATAATATGATATTAAGTTAAAAGCTTTAGATTTTATTGTTGTGCTTATTCAGTAACATCCTTCACAATAGTTCAGGGATGAGTAGTTTATAGTGATTAACTTGTTTCAAGACCTTTTTTTATAGATTTTGAATGCTGCTATAGAGAAAATGAGTGAGAAAAATGCTTCTGAAAAGGTGGGGGGTCACTCTTGTGCTCTATTCTTCACAGGAAGGCAAGCAGGGAATGGAATGGGACTGATGGAAGTGATCAAATGCATCACTGTCATGAGCATCCATGCTAACAGCAGTAATAAAACCAGAAAAAAAGCCAAAGCTGTCATGCTAACTCCTCTCTCAATGAGATGTGCCCTCGGTGGACGGATGGTGCTTTTTATTGCAGCACTGCAGTAATTTACCATCATTTTACTTGAGAGTGAATGAATAATGAGCTCCTACACTGAGGCCCATTAATCTGCTGTCTGATCCTCATAAATCATTCTGTATCATATGAACCACTCAAATGACCGATTAAAGCACAAGAGATGCAGCAGCTGCACACACCAGCTGAGCAGCGGGGGTGAGAGATCAAGCATTCTGCCACGTGTTAAAACACAGAAAGTAGTAGAGTTCACAAGATACGCTCGCTCAGGTGCACCTGAACCTCCGGAACTCCCCTGAGCATCCAGATTTGCTGCTATCAGGGTGTGTAAAATCTCTGTTTGGGGTCTTACGCTAACCTTGGTTCTTCTCCATCAAGGGGAGTGTAGTATCGTCATAGCCAGGCTTGCAGCTCTTGGATCCTTTGGGAGTGCCACTTGCTATCGGCTGAGAAGGATCAAGAAGAGACTGATTCAGAAACACAGGCCAGAATGACAAACTTTCACAAAAAGACAGTTACAACAGAACGTTTTCTCTCAAGAAATGTCTGAATCATTTTTCAATTTCTTACGAAAACTGTATTGGAAATGGAAACGAGAGCTATTATTTCAACCATTATTACTGGCAACTAGGCACAATAAATAAACTTACTTGATCTCATTCAATAAAAATACTGTGATGTGAAAAATATGTGACATTTGACGTTTTTATAATAGAAGTTAATAGAAGATAGTTTAGTTGTAAGAACAGATAAATTAAGAGTTAATTTAATTAAATTAAATTAATTACAAATTAATTTTAATTTGTTGTGTTAGTCAGTTATTTTTTAGGTTAATCAAAGTAACCCAACTGCAGTTTGACTGAGATTAATTGAAATGCACAATTACAAAACACGATTTTTGAAAATTGTTAAAAACAAATCTGTTTTGGAAAAGTAACCTTTTATTTGTTTCCCTGAATATATTTGTAATTTATTAATTGTTATTTACATGACCATCAATCCATTTTTAAAAAAAATCATACTTATTTTATATTTTAAGTAAAAAAAAAAAACCCTGTGTCCTTTAATGAGAACATTAATGAGAATTAGTTTTTTCTTTTTTTTTACTGAGAATTTTGGGGGACAATTCTACTTATCACAAACATAACACTCTTTTATTTTAACATTTTGAAGTGAAGCGCAACCAGGACATTTCTTCACGAGAATGACCCGTTTCCACTTTGGAATTTGGTACAAGAATAACTGAGAAATCAGAGTGTTTGTGTGTGTTTATGCTTCGTTCTACCTGGAAGTGTGTTTTATTCCAGCCATCCTTGGTCAGGGCGTTTCTCAGATCCTTATAGCTCCAAACCGTCTGTAGTACATGGGAAGCAGCTTTGGTCTCCCTTGCTGACTGGCTGCAATGCATAAACATGGAGGGAAAGAGAGTTAGGAAGAATCCAGAGCCCGGTGGAATAACTCTCAAATTCAAAGTCATCTATTCCCCTCCCAGCATCGCAGAGTCACTATGGCTCCAATCTCCAGCCCCTGTGGCCACAGATTTCTCTCTTTTCACTTCATTAGCTTTTCCTGTGATCCTCACTTAATTACCAGGAGCCTACGACTTCAAAGCCGCATCTCCAGAGTCAGAGAGGGTTTGAGAGAGGCCGTGTAGCCACTCTCCAGCCTAGCATGTACTCTTTAAAAAGTTAATCTCTCACAATCAATATTTAGTTTTGGGTAAAATCACGCTCAAGTCGAAACGGTATAAATGATGTGAAGATTTAAAAGAGGACAAATGTGGAAAGGTTGAAGGAGGTTTTTTTAAAATATGGCTTACTCTCCGGAGGTCTCTGCTGCTTTTGATATCTACAGCACTACACCATTTAATATTCAGTTTTTCACACGCATATATTAATGACATGTGTGGTGATAAAAATAAGACACTTCAAAGAGTAGCAACTCTTGTTGGTGTTTTTCTCTGCACGTTGAGGAGGACCCAAACAAACATAAGATGTTTACACAGATCAAAAACACGTAGTTGGTATACATACACAACTAAGCGAGCCTTAAGAAATCATAAGTAAAAGTACTGTAGGTAGTTGGCTTGATTTGTAAACCAATTAAAACACAGAGAGATGAAAAATAAAGGGATAGTTCATCCAAAAGTGGTTTTGAGCGTGAGCAATTAATGACACAATTTTCTTTTTTGGGTGAACTATGCCTTTAAAATGTTAAAGCTTTTTATAAATAATATTCTATATTGTGTAGACTATATTGTACCACTAGCATAATCGTGGTCTGTTCCCTGTTCCCCTCTTACCTGGTCCTGTTGATGGCAACTAGTTTGTCGATTGCTTGAGCAGTAATGAGAGAGCGTGCGTTCTCAGAGCTGTCAGTGATGATTTCATGGATAGTGTTGAGGATGGCCACCACTGTGTCCTCCTCCAGATTCTTGGCTGGCCGCTGCTGTCCGCTGGGCAAGTTGCTGACCAAATCCCTCATGGCATAACTTCCTGAGGATGATAAATAAAAAGATGAAAGACTCAGCTCTGAAAGAACGTAAAAAGAGCTGCAGCTACCCTGAAGCAGAATAAAAATTGCGCCAAACCACAAACACAGATTTATGTGTATAATTCATTGACATATAAATGGGATAGTTTACCCAAAAAAAGAACTTTATAAATGTGGAATATACTGTCTTAAAGTGTATTATAGTGGAAAACAATCATTTAAATTTAAAAAAAAATATTTCACAATAATACTGTTTGTACTGTATGTTTAATAATAATAATCCTTTTTTGTTTTTTCAAAAAGATTACAAAAAATCTTTTTGTGCACCTTTATTTAAGTACTATGGAAATATGCGTATAACATTATAGGTACTAATGATCCATAAATACTGTTCTTGCCTATAAGGTCTTTGTTGCGGCGGTCGATGGACAGGTTCCTCAGAGCGATGGCCACAGCTCGCACCACCTTGTCCGAGTCTGAGCGCAAGAGCTCAACGAGAATTGGCAGCCCTTTCTCCTTACGCACTGTCGCTCTGATATAGTTCGACCACTGTAGGAATGAGAGAAACAGATTGTACTAAGCCAGTGATTCTGACATTTTCCCACTGCATTCCTTTCATTAAGTCAGGTCAACTTATGCTCAGCCAGATATGCAGCTCTAAAATCATCCAGAACAGCAATATGGCTGTCTGAGTATGCGCGTGAGAAAAAGCTCCTCTATTCTGGGAAACTGCAATCCAGTAAATAGCCATTTGTCCCCGTTAGACTTGTGTGCATTTGTTGCTCCAACCCCATGAATCACAAAACCTTTATGTAACACAAGACATCTCTATTCCTCAGCCAGTGCCCCTGAGACAGTAATTAAGTTATTGCAATGTCACACTACAGCCACTAGGAGATGGTAGTTAGCCTAGAAACACATTCGCCAAAAAAAGTAGGAAAGAGAATAAATTAATAAATAAAAGCTCTCAAATCCTCTTATAGACCACAGATGTGACATGCCCGTCTCCCTACAGCAGGGGTTTGTGATGTGCTAGGGACTCTGGGTTCACAAGCACGCGTGTGTCACCAGGCATTGAGATGAGCAGGTCTGAAATGGTATAACCATACAGAGAAGCTGTGAGCTTATGCATGACTGCACTTCAGGTCCGCCATGGAGAAAGAAGCAGGGTCAGGGCAGTGATGTTTAATGGGATTTACCCTTGCAATAGGTGCATAGAGGGACATGTTTATTAGTGCCATTTCCTCTTGAACTCAACAGAGAAGGGAGCCCTACATAACACTGTGGCACAGACATGTCATACCCGTAATTAAATATTGACTAGGAAAAACAAAACATTACAAATTAAGCTTTGTGGATTTGCATAATGTACTCTAGCAGACCAATCAGAGTTCAGTGGTTTAGTGGTCTTATGTTAGTTCACGCAACCATTGATTAATCTTTTATGATTAAAGTGATGTCATTGGTAGCTGAGGATGCAAATTTCAACTTCAATTATATAGAGTATAAGAGTATAAGCATAAGTAAAAAAATAAATCTTATACACCCAAACTTTTGAATGGTATTGTATATCGGAAAAAAAGAGTCAATAAAACCACAAAAAATAAACTACTCGTTCATAATTTTTTAGAAGATTCACAAGAGAGCTGACAGAAAACAATATGAGTGATGCCATCTTGACAACGGCTGTAATTATTGTATGTTTATTTCTATATTTTGATGAACAGAATACACTGTCCTGAATCTCTACCGGAACCAAAATAATGTAATTCTGATCTGAGATTGTTTCTTTAAATGGATCTGAGTAAGAATCAGTTTCCATTTCCCTGTGCTCCTGGTGCTTGTTCTGTGCAGGAAAGCTCTGAGACACTTACTGTCCACTGTCCAGCGCTGAGGTTCTGTAGAGCTCCGGCCGCTGCTTCTAGCGTGTTATAGTTCTGGCTTTCTGTAAGCAGGGACAGGTAGAGTCGGACCACCTCCGGCTGATACAGTAACTCAAAACCTGCACACGTATATGACAGATAGACAACAGAATTACACATAAAACACCGCTGAACACCGTAGACACACATACAGATTAGCTATGGGGCGGTAAAAATTGATTGCATCTCCTTCTTTTCGTGTTGTGATGCACCTGGCGAAATGAAAAGTGGACAAAATAACAGGGTAGGACAAATGCATGATTATCACGACAGAGAAAAAGAGACAGAAAATCAAAGACACTCCACTTTCGCAGATACATCGAGCAGTTCAATAGACAAGCTGCCTAAAAAAGCCAATAGCCTGATGGATGCTTGGTTTCTTGATAACAGCAGCCCAATCTCAGGCATTGTAATCAGGGAGTCTTTCATTAAACATGACTTAAGGTCAGAAACCCAAAAGAAGCAGCTCAGGTCCTTCAGCGAAAATATATAAAGACCTTTAAGAGGACCCAGTTACGTTGGAGACATTTGCAGTGATAGTAGGGAGTGGATAATTAGCTTCATCCTGCCTAAATGCTAAAAGATGCCGGCGGACATACGAGTCACTGGATGCTACTCCCGGGATGTGACTTTTTGTGTGTGTGTGTTCCACATTTTCATACATAATCTGAGACTCTAAGAATGGCAAGATCCACTGAACCAACAAAACACAAAGAGAGAAAGTTCTTGTGTATTCCGGTGGTTCTCAATTTGTTTTGCTTTACGAACCGATTTTACACTGTGGAGATTTTACAGATTTTATAAACTAAAAACAGCACCACAATTGTTTATTGCACAGAATTATGTGCAATAAACAATGTTTTATATATACATAGTAATATAAAAAGGTATTACCTTACTTCCTTAACTTACTCAGAGGATGAGGTCATCAAACAACCTATCTATGTCTGCACTGACCTAATTTGACACTTCTACCAAGTTTCTATTCTATTCTATGCGTCCACATTATCTCAGACTAATTTGCACATTTGCATTCACACTTGCATTTACCCTGTCAAAAACAGCTCTTTTCAAAACACTCTGTTCTGTGTACTTCCCCTTTAAATCTTCACGAGCTCTGCTGACCCCACCGCTCTTTTCCAAGGCGGTCTCAGAGGGTGTTTATTTAGCCGTATTCATAGTCATACACATTACATTCATAGTGAAACTTGCTAATTAGCACATTATTAGGAAAGGCGATTTGCAAAGATTCATTAAAAGTCATTATACTGACTGCTTCTGTAGGTGAGGCTGGATCATGAATGATTCACGTGAACATAAATGCATACAGGTAGATCAAGGGGGCATCCCTTTAGATATTCCTCTGCGTATTCAGCCACTCAGATATCGGGAGTAAATGACTACTGCTATGTTCATTATTACATTCAACTAAAAACACCTCAATAGCTGAGGAGTCATGCTTGTCTCTGCATCTCGGAATGATGAAATGCTGCTGTCAATCAACAATCGCGGGAGAGGCCTCCGATTGTGTGACGTCACAAGGTCAGACAGCTCGATTTGAGAAAGGGGAAAACATTTAAGGAGATTACAAAAAACACTGGGTGGATTTTTATCATTATAGGGTGGTTGTATACACAAACCGCCAACACACATTTCATTTCAAACAAATTGTAAAAGTTTTGGAATGACATGATGTTGAGTAAACAATGACATAATTATAATTTTGGCATTAACTACCCCTTTGAAATCAATTAATATCCACTGAAAGTTTCACCTTTTGAGTTCTGTAAATTCCTGTCTGGGCCTAAGGGTAACCATTTAGTTCAAGTCTTCTACTGTGCAACCACCGCACATCTATCATGTTCACTTGAACTCTCCTCACGACTTGGCCTGGCCGATCATTTAGCCAAGACTGAGCAAGACGGATGTGTGGTGGTTCAACAGTCTGCCTTTTTTTTCACTGCCACGTCAAGATTGAGAAGTCTGGAGAAGTTCAGTGGAACCTGAGCAATGCTATTCATACAAAAGCAGCAAAACTCCAACAAGGTGTAATTCGGTAACATGTCTGAAATGAGTTTGCACTGTGGTGGAGAGCAGAAAGAGATGGAAGAGCTGCCACTCTAATGCTTGTTTTCTGGTGTGTGACTGCATTAGAAAAGCTCAGCCACTGCATGGCCCATCTGCATATTCTAAATGTGCACCTAACACCTATAATTTAGAGAGGGAAGAGTGGCCTTCAGGATGTGGGCTGCTCACTACACATTTTTATTTCTGTCTGACTGATGGTTTGAGCGAAAAGAACTGTCCTTGACTTTTTTTTCTTTTTGCAGTTTCCACACATTCACAACCTCAGTTACCATTTACAGCCATTTTAAGTCTTTCTCCTCCCCATGCTTTAAAATTCTTCTCGACTGCGTTACTATGCTAAAAGACTTCAGAGCAGCCTTACTGAGTGAGTGTATGTACAGATTACCTAATGCATGTGCTCACTTTAGTATTATGCTTTTTTACACAGAGCTAAGTGGAAAGTCGTAAGTCATAGTCATTCAGATATAGCACTGTGTTCTCTCTTTTACAATAATAGCACACCCTAATGTCTCTGTCAAAAGTCAACACTGAAAAATTAAATGCTTTACATTGTGGAAAGATGATTGCCTGCTAGTTGAGCTTTGTTTTAACTCAAACAAGTCAATACACTCCAAATCAGTTAATTAAATCAGCTTTGTCTTGTGAAGAAACAACTATCACCGCAAACGGAGGTTGTTCTTCGCATATAAGTGATGTTGGTGTTAAACCCTACTGCAAAATTCCTGTCGTATTCATGACAGCACTTTGATATCCGGGAGTCTATAAGTCCACATTCCCCTCCTTGTGCAATTCTTGGAGGCCGGATTTGCCCCTGAGCAGTAGTTACGAAACAGCACATTTTAAGCTGTGATTAGGGATTAGTTACCAAAACGTTCATCTTTCAGAGAGAGAACAAACCATCTCAGCTCTGCAAATATCATTGATTCCTGCTGGGATCCGATGGCCACTTCTTTAAACAAAGCAAGAACCGTGCTGTACTGATAAATACATGAAATGAGCAGTCATACACATAAATGTCAAAGTCACTATAGAAACATCCACGTGTCACCCTTGGTGCCTTATTATATGAATGCAATTTGCATTTCAAATTGAAAAAGGGGAGGAATCCTGAGCAGGATTCAGAGAGATGTGCTCTTGCTTCTGTAGAGTTACTCACTTTTAGTAGGTCATTTAAAATTAGTAAGTGACACTAAGAAACAAAGCAGCCTAGATAAAGGGTTTTTTTTATTTTTAAGGAACAACCTGTAGTACATTCTCAAAACTTGTAAAACCGCAACTTTTAGAAATAATATCATAATTATTATGCAACAACTCCTAAATGATGACAGAAATGGTTCAAATCTGTGTTGTTTTTTGTTAAATAAAACTATAATTTGTTTTTCTTTTGATAATCAAAACTAAATATTAGATTACAAACTTAAACTTTTATTTCAGTTAGTACTTAATTTCTAATTTTGGTAACATTTTAGTGTAGTGATCAATTCTCTCTATTAATGAGTCACTTATCAGCATTAATAACATATTGGCTGCTGATTAGCACATATTCTCTATCCCTAATGCTATGCTATACCTAAATGAAACAACTAACATACTACTTAATAAGCAACAAATTAGTAGTTTATTGATGGGAAAATCATAGTTAATGGTATGTTCACAGCGAAAATTAGACCTTAAAATAGCTGAATAGAAATATATTAAAAAAAGACAACAGCTCATAAAATAAACTAACATTAGAATGAAAGCTGACAATAAATAAATAAAAAAAAACAACAATAAAATCATAAAAGTTCAAATAAAATTATTGTTGCTGGAGATACAAACTTGGTCATCTCAGTTATACTGTGCCGGAACTATCTTTATATTTTGGTCTTCTCTGTTTACAATGGCAAGTATGTATACTTAAATTTGTGAATACAGATGATGAGAAAGAAAGAATGGATTCTCTGCTGACCCCAGAGGGAAAATGAGTCATGTCCATTCAACTCCAAACAGGCCTGAATGACAGTCTACCTTTGGAACAGATTCTGCACTTACTCTTTATGTGATGCCTTGTGAGCTGAATCCTCAAAGTAGCAGGAACTTCAAATGCCAACAGACAGCACCAAAAGGAAGGTGGTAATGGCTTACAGTCAACATCACAGCATCCGTGCTCGTATGGGCTGCCCGCAGAGATAGGAAGTAGGGTAGTCTGCAGGGAATAGGATGCACCAACAAAGCACCTTTCTTTTCTTTCTCATTCTGAACCCCTTATCCCTTCACAGGCCACTAAAACAGAATGGACAAGCCTGTCGAATATTTGATTTTCTCTGGAAATGCTTCTTTATAGACAGAGAGCCTCTGGCCAGCTCTTCAAATGCTCTGGTTCTTCCTAAAAGTGGCATCTCCCTCTCTCCCCTGTGCTCCGGCTGGCCAAGTCCCACTGTGACATCCCATAGCATATCCAGCTTGTCACCGCTCACCCAAGGAGGTCTTTTTGATTTCTACTTGCCCTCAATGGCTCGTATTATGTGGAACGTCAGTCTTCAAACAGCCCTTCCTAACAAGAGATTTTCCCTCTCTATTCATTCACTCGCTTCACCCCATCCTTCAACTGACAAAACTTTTCAGTTTAATTACTTTTCTGTGTAAATAATATTGAGACTGTAGTGTTGAACTAGAAATACTAGAATGATTTCTCCAGGTTTGTGTGGGTTTTAAACACAATGGGCTTCTGGGTAAAGGGGATGTTTATTTGAGGTACAAAGCTTGCCAGGAATAGATTTTCAACAGCTGTGAACCCTTTTGAATGGATATCAATATAATTGTGAAGGGAATGGAGGATTCTCATTGTAATAATCCATATTTATATCTGGAGATGTTGATGGAGTAGACACTGGCGTGAGAATCCAGTATCTGAATTTATTTAAAAGATATCTGGATTCTCATGTATTTTTCTTTGGTCACTTAAAGAGTTAGTTCACTCCAAAAAAATTCTGTCGTTAATTTCTCACCCTTGTGTCGCTCCAAACCCATAAGACCTTCGTTCATCTTCGAAACACAAATGAAGATATTTTTGATGATATCAGAGAGCCATCAGACCCTCCACAGACAGCAATACAACTGAAATGATCCAGGTCCAGAAATTTTATTAATAGTACTAAAAACATCATTTCATTTTAATTTGTGTTCCGAAGATGAACAAAGGTCTTACGGTTTGGAACGACATGAGGGTGAGTAATTAATGACAGAATTTTATTTTGGGGTGAACGAACCCTTTAACAAAAAAGAAAAACCTAGACAGGCTGAATTTGTCAAACCTTAAACAATCTTCCAAAGACCCAAATTACGGTAGCTGCTAAACTCCTTCTGAGAGATGCATAGAGATATCAGTGTGAGAGAGGGGAAATGTAATTGCGTTATTGAATTACTAAAGATCTAGAGGTCATATACAGTCCAGAATTAAGCCTGCATGTTTTTTTAAAAGAATACTGCTAGCTGAATAGCACAGGGTTGAGGTGTGTGATTGAGTGAGTACTGAAGAGGTAGGAGGAGACGAGGAAATAAGCAACTGTGTGTATAAAATTCAACTGTGGAGCTGAAGCTGGCAGAGGAGGAGATGATCATAGACCAGCACTTCAAAACAACCATCGCTTTAATCACCCAGGCAACCAACCGTCCAACCACACTAGCAAATCTATTCATTAATAGACCTTTAAGAAAAAGAGCGAGAGTGAAGGAGACAAACATCTCTAGGTGACAAAAGACTATAATATGCTACATAAATGTTTCGTTTAGCTCTGATCCAAAGCTACCTAGACAGCATTTTAAGGTATCAGAGGTGCACTCTGGATGTGAAGACTGTTTAAAAAAACATCAAAAGACAAAAATGTCAAGACAAGAAAAATGCTTACTATATACACTAGTGTTCAAAACGTTGAGGTTGGTAGGATATTTTAATGTTTTTGTAAGTCTTATATGCTCACCAAAGCTGCATTTACTTGACTCAAATATAATAGTGTGAAATATTATTACAATTCAAAATAACTGTTTCATATTTTAATATATTTCATAATTTACTCCTGTGGTAGCAAAGCTGAATTTTTTTAGCAGCCATCACTCTAGTGTCACATGATCCTTCAAAGTAAAATCAAAAGAACAGCATTTATCAGAAATATATTTTGTAACTTCGTAAAATGTCACTTTTGATCAATTCAATGCGTCCTTGTTGAAAAAAAAATCATTAAAAAAAAGAAAGAAAAAAAAAGTCTTACTGGACCCAAAATTGCTGCCTTAGAAACCAACTGCCTGTGTAAGCTAAAGACGGCAAGGCAGCTCTCCAGGTTTTGAAACAAAATGTTTTGTTCTGTCTAGGCTAAACCAAGAGGCTAAAAGCGTGAGGGCTGTGCCATAGCATCTTGGAAAAAAAAGTCTCTATGGACAATAAAACATAATTTGGTGTTGTACAGGCTACATTTTTGGAGCCATCTTCCACTAAAAGGAAGAAGAAAAAGAAAAACGTTTTTGGATTCACCTTTAGCTCTGGCTCAATTAACTTTCACACAGACACAAGGGGCGGCTCGTGTGATGCATTGAGAATGAATGGAGCAAGAGATGGCATGCAGAACACACAGCAAAAGCACTTAACACGAGCTGCACTGTGAAGTGCACTGCAATCTCACATCACCGGTGCTATGATCTCACTATATGATAATGACACTTTTAATTCAAATGGTAAGCAATGCAAAAGTACAAATTGCCCAGTGAATATCAAGTGAATAAATCTAAGAGATTAAATAGGGGGAAGGCATTATACATACTGAAATCAAATCAGTCAAAGAGATATGCCTACAGGCTAAAAGCACACCGATGATGTAGATTGTGTTTTCACGAAAATACACTGCTTTGTCAGAATTTTTTCCACTGAGAATTTTTTTATTGTCTATCCTGTCTGACAGCCATTTCACCCAGGACAGAAATAAATATTGAGTTTCAGTGATACAAGACAAAAACCAACCATGTTGTTTGAACAATCTGTTATGAATTCTGGGGACGGCATCTGTCAGTTTTTGATGCACATACACACACACACTTAAACCCTATTCCAAAACGCAGTGAGCTGCCTTGTTGCCAACTACCTAACACAAGGAGCTGTCTAAGGCAACATCCTTACTGTCATCAAAGTCTCATGAGTGTCCAAAGTGGAACGTGCTACATATAAACACTCCACGTGCAACAAAAATGGTGCTCCACACAGGAGACTTCCAATTGATTTCAATGCAGTTTGGTTTTAGAATATTGATACACTACTTAATAAACCTAACAGTATATAACACATATGTATTGTGCAAATATATCATTTAAATACACTGAATATTTTTATAATTATTAATTAGTGTCTATTTACACTAAGTGCAAATAGCCTGACTTGTTGGCAGAGGCTATTTACACCAACTCCGGACACCAACATTTGATTAGGCTAGTCAACAATACAAAAGACGGGTTGCCTACCATCAACATTAGTGGTGCAGATGGCAATAAGTGTGCTGTGATCATTTTGACGTGATCGACCTGGGTTCGAATCCACCTTTTGGCTCCCTTTTCAAATCTTACAAATCTCACAGAAAAGCATTTATTTTCAATGAAAATATAAATAAATAAATGCATTTAATTTCAATGGAAATAATAAAAAGTGGGGTTAGAATAGGTGTAGGGAGAACTTTATTGTCCCAATAAGGTTTTTAAAATGCTAATAATAAAATAATAATAAAATCAAGAAAATATGCTAATATAGCGCATATAGCCACTGCTTTATTTTAAGGTCCAGCTCTCAATTAACTATAATCTATAAATTTTGCCTCAATAAACTCCTAATTATTATTCCTAATTTTTTATATATATATATATATATATATATATACACACTACCGTTCAAAAGTTTTAGAACAGTAAGATATTTAATGGTTTTTAAAGATG